>JAYMFT010074258.1:0-14484 GCA_038088735.1 Panulirus argus
AGACCCAGGGACTGGGGGGGTGGGGAGTTGGGAGGGGGTTAGTATGATACCAAGGTGGTGGAGGGAATGTGTGTGTGGGGGGGGGGGGGGAGGGGGCGTTGAGGAAGGGAATGTGGGGTGTGGTGTGGGAAAGCGGTTTTGGAACCCATCCCTCCCTCCCTCCCCACCCCCAGCACCTCACCGGATGATGCACTTGGTGTACGGAGAACACCATTGTGTTATTTTCGTTCCCTTTATCTGTGCACGGTGGTAGGGGAGGCGCAGGTGTGTGTGTGTGTGTGTGTGTGTGTGTGTGTGTGTGTGTGGCCCCGGGTTGTGGTACGTGGTGTACATGTTGTTCAGCTCACCCCCCCTGGAGGAGCAGGTTCGCGTTTCCTCGCCAGTAAGGTAACGGTGGAGGGAGATGTGTCTGCGGTAAAGATCAGTTGGGTAATGGCTGAGTGTTGAAGAGTCTTTCGGGAAACCCGTTCGCTTTCGTGTGAGGTGTTTGTCTCCAGCAGCTGTGGGCCTCGTGACGGGGGGGACCTGATGACCAGGGAGGGACTCCCCCGCTGGCCTGGCCAACCGCACGTCCTTGCCGACCTGGCCTGGCCGGGCTTGCTGCTCGTCTCCGCCATAAAGCACACTCCGCCTTGCCAGTTTATACAGAAGCAGGAATTGTGTAACAACTGTGTGGAAGTTGCTTTTAAACTCTGACCTTTTGCCGGAGTGTCCGGGGTGGACCCAGGCCAGGTCACGCCTCGCCTCTCACCTCCGACAACCCACGCAACACATTGTAATGTCCTCCCCATATGTGTGTGTGTGTGTACCAGGCGAAGCTGGTTGCTCAACATAAACAGTAATGAATGGAAACCTGCTGCATAAAAACAGCCTCACGGTGGACCAGACCCTCACCCAGGAGGGCTGGTCGCTGACACAGCTGCGGGGGTATAGACCGGCCCCCAAAATATGTGTGTTGTGTGTCTGTGCGTATTTACATACACTGCCATGTGCGCATGTGCATGGGAGCAGTTTTCACATCTTTTGTATGATTGTGCAAGCGTGTGTGTGTGAGAGAGGCTTGCACGTTCGGGCGCATCAGTGCTTGTGTGTGTGTGTGTGTGTGTGTCTGGATATCGCGTACCCATACTCCTGTGTATGAACGCCATGAATGTATGACGACTTCATGTACGAACGTTCAAATTGCCACTCTCCTGGCTGGGCCAGCCCCGTCCCTCTAGTCTCGCCAGAACATTCCTAAGCCCACACTTCCACCCCCTCGCCTCATCCCTTCTCTCATAACCTCTCGTATCATCCTCACTCTCCCGTTTGTACGAGACTGGATGCTTTAACGAGGACCCTCATTATAACTCCTGATCCGGGCGTGTTGATGGAGAGGTGTGTGTGCCTGTGGTGGATTTGTGGTGGTAGTGATCTGTCGGATGTCGTACGTCCAGGAAGGGAGGGGGGTGTTTTGGGTGACGCTGGCTGTATCGGAAGGTCACACACACACACCAACCGGAAACACCTGCCTCTGTGTACCAGGTTTACCTCCCTCTCTCTCCCCCGCACCTCTCCTCCGCCTCCGCTACCCCATCGCTACTCCTTTTCCCCGTTCGCTGGTCCCTCATTGTCTGTCCCTTCGCTTTGCCGATGTACCTCAAGAAGTCTTGGTACCTCTGTCGTAGCGCGGCCGCGTCCCAGGTCACGGTACATCTACCCAGGTACGATCTTTCGCCTGGGGATGATTGGTGGTACGTTCACCCCAGGTTCACGGTACGTCTGCCAGGTACAGCTTCTCGCCTGGAGATGGTGGTAGTACATCATCCGGGCCTCGTCTGCTCTCCTGCACAGTATGCATGTTCGTCTGTACATCCTCCGGTGACGTTGTACACCCCATCCTGCCAGTCGTGATGATGGCCGCCTGCCTCTGCCCTGGACGCCCTGATCTGCACTGTAGCCCCAGTGAGACAGTTTTCACCGGTGCCGTTCTTATTGGACATGACAGCACGTAAAATATTAAATGAGACTCGGGTGAATTGCCCGAGTCCCAGAGATATAAATCCTCGAGCTCTTGTCAGGGGGACGTTCTTCTGTCTGTGTGGAGGCAGGGATGCTTGGGCCCCTTCTGTCTGTGGTGCCAGGTATGGTGGTCACTCTGTCTGTGGCACCACAGACCGTCTGTGGAGGCTAGGAACGGCGTGCCTCTGTCTCTGGAGGCAGGAATGGTGGTTCCTCCGTCTGTGGAATCAGGAATTGGTGGTTCCTCTGTCTGTGCAGACAGGAATGGTGGTTCTTCCATCTGTGGTGTTAGAGACGGTGGTCCTTCTATCTACAGGGCCACTGACGGTAGAGAGGAAAGGTGAAGTTGACAGAAGAGACATACAAGGGAGAAATTGGAGGTGCTCTGAAAACTGTGTTGATTGGGAAAAACCTGTCGGCCCCTCCACCTGTGCATTGATACCTCCTCTGTCTTCCTGCTGCAAGGACGTGTTGTGGTGTATAAGTTATTAGTACTGTATCCCCGGCGGTACCTAACCAAGTGATACGCACGGAGTATAGTGTGTCACCCTCGTGTCTTCGCAGCTTAATGAGAGAGAATGTTAAGGGACTTAGCATCCGTCAGACCCACTGCCGCTGGCTCCGAAGAGCGCTCTATACAGTGTCACCAAACGGATCACACACACACACACAGCTATACTGAAGGCACTCTACACTCCCGTCGGTAGTCTACGGCAGGTGGAGGCAGAGGGGGTGGGTGGGCAGCACCGCGAGCCAAAACGTGCAACGGTGTACGTGATCTGTAACGGACAGGGGCAGACGACGGTCGCACGGACGGTAATAGAGAAACTATGAAGTGAAAATGCGACTCCCGCTCGAGTTGGTACATTCTGCATTGCGGTCTCACAGAAACTAAACCTGTTGCACGGATTGAAGCGCTGATGTGGCTAACCTTTTTCAATATTCTTGAGGTCATTCGCCACTGACGAGGATTTTCAATTTTATTGCAGGTAATTCATTCTTTATTTCTTCCCACTTAACGCGCAATTTTTCGAATGAATTTTCTTAACTTCACCCGTGTGGTCCAAAGTATGTTCTTATGTTGTGATCTGTGTACTGGATGTTTGAGGTCGTGAGTCTGCGTATAGAATTACGTTATTTTGTGAAAATTAGATCCAGAGTGTAATACTCTGCGATTGGCTTTGTTATGAAGTGGTAGGGAGCGAACCTGTCGCTCGGTTTACAGTGTGTCTCTGTTGAGTGAGAGAGTTCTCTGTAAGCAGCTGTTCCCGGACCAGTAAGAGTAATATGATGATCACAGGAGGGGAAACAGCAACTCACTCGCCATGTTGGTATGAGGGAACCAAAAGCAGAGGAGATTACAGTACACGAAGACCCGTCTCACCCTACTTCCGTAAGGGAACCTAAAAGACTCAATAGTGATAATGACAGTCGACCTCGCCTCTCGAGAGCAGCACAGTATTATGACACTGGCGGGGAATATGTTAGGCTGGATCCTACCCGTCTTTAAAACGAGAGGCGGAAAAGCTGATGATGACGCTCTTTAAGTCCCCACCACACACACCTCTTGTTTACTAATGTGGTCACGTAATGAACCAGTGGGTGAAACGCTCGGAATATGTGAACGGGTGGATCGTGGTGATTGCTTACTAAGCTGCGAGCAACCAACAGCCCGATGTGCCAACGGCGCGGCGAGGCGGGTTGAAGGAGTAAGATTTGTAAAGTTACCGTTAAAGTGACGCATATGGTTGCTTTTTCGGGGGGTTGTCGATTTGCCGCGTCCCCTGATGGTTTTCATTAGTGGTCTGATGTTCTCAGTCCGGCTCGTGCTCGACACCCCCTGAGATTGTTGTTACCTCCCCAGGAACGTGTGATTCCGCGGAAGCGGCATTCCTGGAAGTGGGCACGTCAGATTCCTGGAACGTGGCATTCGAGGTAGCGGTCGCTTTCCCACAAGCCAGCGACGGGGGCGAGGTGGCAAGCACTGACCGTGTGTGTGTGTGTGTGTGTGTGTGTAATTACCTGTTTGCACTGTACGGGGAGGGAGTTTTACTCTCGTGTGGCCCCATCTCTCTTTGTGTGTGTGTGTGAAGGTACCGTTTGGAGTGCATGGGAATGTAACAGGGACTCATTTCATACGTAGGGATGAAAGAGTTAGCGTTACCGTGAAGCACAGTACTATTTCATAGTGTTATTTTGTAATGGTAACACGTACTGTGTTGCAGTGTAAGTTTTAATGGAGGTAGTACATATATACCAGGTGTGTGGGAAAGGGGTGGTGAAGGAAAGATAGGTAAGGGAAACAGAACGATAATTAGGTAGCTTAGGTAAGGAGAGGGGAAGGTAGGGATGGTGCAGATGCGTTTAGCACATTACCTGTACTACGCCATTAGAAAGACTCGAGGGGGAAGGGGGATTGTACAGATTACCTGGGGAGGAACCGTCCTGCGGAGTTGGGACAGGGAGGGTCGGCTAGGGCCTGTGTTGTCTGAACGAGAGTAAGGCAGGGAGAGTTTTGAGGGCCTGTGCCTGGGTGAGAGAGGGTGACGTAGGGAGAGCTCTGAGGGTTTGTGCTCTGGTGAGAGTGAGGTAGGGTGGGAGAGAGAGAGAGAGAGAGAGAGGGTGGTGGTGGTAGTGAGGGAGGGGTGGGTTGTTAAAGCTGTCCTCTCACTCCCCCTGTAGTCGTGCTGGGTACTTCCACCTTTCTAATGGTACTCTCAAACCCTACTCTCGTCGGTATATCGAATTACCGATTAAATATAGTCTATGGGACTTCTTCTCCTCACTTCAGTAGCATTATAGATGTTATATAAGATACCCCTGGACTTTTTACATGTAATTTCATGGTGTGTATATATATATATATATATATATATATATATATATATATATATATATATATACTTTCATAGGTTATTAATTCTAACTTCTGAGGACATAACAGTATCTGTCAAGACTTCTACTGATTGTCAAGATATCCTGGAACTTGCCAAGGCCTTCTCTGCCATGTCAGGTTTCGCTCGACCTTGTCAGGATTCCCTGTGACCCGTCAAATTTTTTTTTTATTGATTTATTAAAGATACATTATGACGTGTTGAAGTGGCGTGTGAAGCCTTTCTCTTTGACGTGTAGGGACATAATATGAAGACTGTCTCTCATTTCAGACTCTGCTGATTTCTCTAAGCTTGTGCAGTCCTTATGGGGAGGCTTCTGCTGGATTGGCTTTTTTAAGAGCCTTCCCGAAGACTTACTGTCTCGCGCTTCTCCTGTAGAAGGTGTCCGGTGTTGCCAGTCCTCCCAGGGCTGGCCAGGGTGGGTTGGCTCCGTCATCGCCTTATACAGTCGACCTCTGTTCCCTCCCTCCAGGGTGTGTGATGTTGTCTGGCGAGACGTTTGAGTTACCACACACTGAATGGCTCCCATTCGATTCAGAATATGCAACCCAGTGCCATGTTTGTCGTCATTATCAAGAGCTTTTTAATGCCACGTTCGGAGGGGAAGAGTTCTCCGCCTCCGCCAGCGTTGGCTCATAATGAGAATCGTCCCAGATGCGTCATGCCCGAGCGATGCGCCGGAGGTATGGCAAATGTGGCGTATATCAGGGGGGGGGGACCCGTTCTTTCTCCCTGGGACGCTGCCAGTAGGCACCACCAGCGATGGGACGCGACCACTGGACGACCCGTGGCACCAGGCAGCAGTGCGGTGCTTTCTTGTGCTTGACCTCTTGCGGGAGAGGGGGGGGGGGACGACACGACGGTACGACCATTTAGCACGACGGCACGACGCGTAGGTACATACGATGGCCTGGCATCTAATCTGATCCGACCATTGACATGTCCGTCGTGAGTTGGCTGGGCAAGGGTCGGCATCGTGGTGTTTAAGGGTCGCTCCTCCGTGTTGGAGGCTGGCGCTGTCGTGGTCACAGGGTTGTGATGTTGTGGCGGTGTCACCTGCAGAGAGTTGTTATCCTGGTCACGTCGGGAGAGGTGTGTTGCTGGGGATATTCAAGGGCTGTTCCCCTGGTGATGGTGACTTGAGACGTTCCTGGCCATCGCGTGGGATCCGTGTGAGTGGTTCCTCGTCGCCTGGGTGGTGGTGAGGTCATGTAGGCTGGTTATGATGGCGAGGCTGCATGGGTCTGTTGGGGAGTGATTGTCAGGTTGTACGAGTGTGTGATCCAAGAGTCGGCGGTCACCCCCCCCCCCCCGGGGGGGGGGCACCTTCGTGTTCCAGGGGTTGACCGTTGTGTTGTGGGGACGACCCCAGTGGGTAGGAGGGAGGGGCCAGGCTGGGCAGGGCTGGGCTAAGACAGACGCCCACGGGGTTCGCCCTTAGAGCCCGGGTGACAGGAGCCGTCTTCAACCCGTCCCGTCTGGGGTTCGTCTCTCTCTCTCTCTCTCTCTCTCTCTCTCTCTCTCTCTCTCTTTTCCCTTAACCCCACCGTCGGCCATCCTCGTGTTGGTGGCAAACAGTGACTCATTTTCTTAAGATATTTTCACACTCACGAAACAGTGTTTCAAACGACGCTTGGCTGTGATTTCTATATACAGAGTTACTAGTGGTTTTGACAGGTTGTTTCCCATCTTTGATGTCTCTGTGACTTCACCACTCAACGCACATCGTGAGGGGCTCTAGCTCTACATACAGACGTGACGGAAGTGAGTCTTTAGGCAGAGTGACATCAGCAGCTCTCCCGGTTCGGCCTCAAAACTTTACCCGCTTGCCGTAGGCGAATTTGTTGCTTCTCTTTCCCTCTTTTACAGTTATTTCCACTGTTTCTGCCCCTGAGAGTTGGCTTCTCGTGTGCCTTCGCTATTAGGTAGACTCTGTAACGCTGGTCAGGGTGATGTGTGACATGATTGCGGCGTGGCCGTTGGCAGCTGAAGGATGGGCCGTTGCGATATTTGTTTCTTTTCCTGCAGCGCCAAAGTTTAGGACTCTTTACAGTTCTCATTGTCTTTCCCAACATCTACGGCATGACCCTCTCAAAAGTCTCGTTTATATTTATTTTTCTTTCGTTCTCTTTCATTACCTCCTTCTTTATGTTTCACTCAAATCCTGGCCTTCGTGAAAAGTCTCTTTTTGCCCGTGACTGAAACGGCTGGCGATGGAAAAAGTGATGATAGGGAGTTGTGATACGGGTGGAGAGAGAGAGAGAGAGAGAGATCCGTCACAGGCCACGCTGTTAACAATCAGTGCTTCTGGGAACTATTGACATCACTAACTTCATTCACTAGAACTGGGGACAGGAGATGTTTATCGTGTCGGTTGTCGGGCGTTGTGGGCGTTGAGGGGAGAGCAGGCGACCTGCACTGGTGTGGTAGGGTGGCGTGCAGTGGTGTCTTTACGAGGTGCTGAGGGCAGCTTGGAGTAGTCTTGAGGGGGTGGGGTGGTGGAGATTCAGTAGCATGTTGGTGGGGAGGCGGTGGAGAGGGGTCAGCCGTGGTGATGACCTTACCATGCCGCTGGTAGGGTCGTCACCTCACCACCAACACCACCAACAACAACCACCACGCTTCCCCCCCCCCCTCTCCCTCCCCCCTGCCCCACATCCCTGTATCCTCCATCAACATTCCTACTTGTTCGCCCCCAGTACTGTACCCCCCCCCCCCTCTCCTCCCCCCCCCACCTCCCCCACACACACACACACACACACACACACACACACACACACACACACACAGATAACTCGTTTCTTGCTGTTGAAACAGTCGCTGGTGCTGGTTGATGTGTTTGATATGGTTTTAGATTTTTTTCAGATTTCTTTCTGATTTTTTCTTTTTTCTTATCATCATCAGCAGCGGGTGGAGGCGGTGCACATGGTTCTTTCCCCGCCGCTTTCCATGACACACTGTAACGAATCCTCCTCCCAGAAAGTTGTCGCTCGTCTGCACAAGTTTTCTCTTCTTTGTTTGTTTATAACACCGCAAGGCAAATCTTGAGGATTTTCTTTTCCTGTTGCTGCTGACCGGTTTTGGCAAGGGAGGAGGACCTAGGAAGGGCGCGTGAGGCTCTGTTGTGGTTGGCTTCGGCAGGTGTGTGTGGTGTGGCTGGCCTCACTGACCTGTCAGGGAAGTATTATTTTTCCATGTCTCTTAAGGTCTCCATCTCACTGGACCAGTGACCTGTGCGTCCCTGTGGACCTGAGGAACACGTGGGGGTGGGCGGGCATAGCGTGGTGGTCGCACATAGAGCGACAGGAGGGAGTTTTCCCTTATTAATTGGGTGGTTTGGAGGGGGAAGAGGAAGAGGGTTGGAAAGGGGTGCAGCACAAGACCTGCTGGCGACGCTGGCGCTGCTGTGGACGGTGGAGTAGACAGTGGTTCGTCGTCAGCGTGTAATAAATTTGGAGCGGTAGACGGTAGAGTCACGCTCTCGACGTGGCTGTAAACACTGGTGCTCACTTTTGATAGGGGTTGACGTGGGGGTGTGTGACCCTGCTGGTAGTTTACAGTACAACGGCCTTGACGTGGCTCCCTGCAGGGTGTTTGGTCAGCGTGGTGGAGTGGTCGATATATATATATTGCTGTTTGTATGACTGGGTTACGTGCGACAAGAGCCGTGTTCTGGACACGGATGCTACCAGTGGGTCCAGGTGTGGAGGGGTTCCTGATTACTGTAGACATTGGCACTTGTATAGCTCACTGTGTCCTGTTACAGGGGTCACATGAGGATCTCAAATTTGGTATTCACACAAAGGTGTTACTGTTACATAGAGATAGGGGGGGGGGTCACAGTGTTACAAAGTGGATGGAGTCACCCTAGGCAAGCCACTGGCGTTACATAGGGAGGTTAGAGTCATGTAAGGAAAAGGGTTACAGTTACATAGGGAAGTTACAGGTTCACTGGTTGAAGTTATACAGGGGAAGGAGGGGTTGCTTACAGACACACAAAGAAGATAATGTCAGACGGAGTTTAAAAGTCGAGAAAAGGAAAAGAAATTACATTTGACAGGGGGAACTGAAGGTTAGAGCGACTTGGAAAGGGATAAAAGTCACACCAACATTTTTAAAGATGTGTGTCAGGAGAGAGAGAGGGAGAGTAGGTGAATTTGTCCCTAAGGGTAGAGTAATTCAAGACAGGATGTTAGTCAATAAGCCATGGTTACTGCTTGCCACTGAAATGATGACACCAGAGGCAGAGCAGACGACACACACACACACACACACACACACACACACACACACACACACGGACATTCCACCTCCCGCCATTGAGGGCAAGACATAGGGAAGATGTGGAAACATGGCAGTGATCATATTGGTTGACCTCACCTTTTTAGAAAGCTTTAATACAGTTGCACTCGCCAGTGTCAGTGTCGATGGTTAGGCTGGACCCTGAGAGCCTTACAGACGGAGAGATGGCAACCTTAGTTAACACTGCTTTCACAAGGCGTCTGTCTCGATTGGAATTGCGCCGCTTCGAAGAGTCGAGGTTATTGCACCAGGTTGATTTGCATTGCTTGTTGATATAGGAAAGAAAATTCCGGTTCCTGTGGCTCATGACTGGCTGTGTCGCTGAGAGCGAGAGGTCCAGCATAGGTTACAAACAAAAGGAGAGAAATTGCAGTTCTCTCAAGAGGGACTGAAGTATTCTGCTGCTTCGCGTATCCAGCGAGGGTTTATTGGGATCACCCCGAAGATTCGCCAACCCATAGTTCTTCAAGGCTAGTTAGGGTAGGTCAGGGCGCAAACCTAACGTAATGTAACCTAAGCCAACTCAACCCTACCCTACCCAGCATAGCATTGCATAGCATAGCGTAGATTAGCCTTGCCTGGAGAAGCTTTGAGGGGGATGGGGGTTTGAATCTTCAGGTGATCGGTTCGTGGAGCGTTACGAGGGAAGGTTGCGGCGTTGGCCGGGAGATGGCAGAAGGAGAGAGGAGGAGGAGGACAGAGCGAATGCTACTGACTCGGTTGGCGTTGACCGGTGACTCGAGAGATGGCGCGTGGCAAGGGTGGGGGGGATAGATAAGAGGGGGACCTGATGATCTACGACAAGGCTATCTGCTTCTAGACTGAGACATGGGAGCCCATGAGGAGGACAGCCCTCACAAAAGACCTGGTTGTTTACGACGGCAGCAGCCGCTGGAGGACAGTACATGCGATCCTGGACATCAGCTTGATTTGTGAAGTTATCAGCGGGTGTTTTATCGCGCACCCCACGTTCATCCTGTGAGCGCTACAGAGGTCACGAAGGACCCTTTGTTGGACGGAATCCTAGTAGCGTCCTTTACTATATATGATAAAGTCAGGTTAGTAGAGCAAAAGGTTTTGGCTGAACTTAGTCATCGAGTTCGTATACCCTTGCCTTGCCTTACGTGGATTACAGGGGCTTGTCTCTTCCCCCCTCCCCTCCCAGAGCCCGGATAGCGACCAAGCTGCGGCGTTGTTCCTCTCATCGTCTTTTGTTTTTGCGACGGGTGACTGGCGACCCCGCTGGCCGCCACAGCCCGGCTCATCACGTTACACTTTATAGATATTTGTTCAGGACGGACTTGAGTGTTTCCACGGGCTCGTCCGTATGCGTATTGCAGTCAGGGGGTTGAAAGAAAACAGGCGGCGGGTTCCTTTAGTTCGTTGTTATCATCTCTTCTAATTAGTTAACTCCTCCCTTTTCATTGGTCTCTGTCTTTCCCTCTATGACGAAAATATTCATTTTACGTCATAGATAAGAGATCAGACCCGGCGGTGCCTTGTTTGTAAATGTCCCCTCGGGGTTTTTACTCCACTTGAAAATTTCAGCGATTTCGGACATTTCAAGTAATTTCAGACTGTGCCAGAGGCATTGCAGAGCTGGAAGTGTTTGCTGCGCCCCCTTACAGACAGGGATTTTATCCGCCGTAAAAGGGGATGTTGGTGCTCAACAGTAGTCGAGGCTGAAATGCATACGCAAGTCCTTTGGAAAATCATCGACGTGTTTGGCTCCTACACTCTCTCTCTCTCTCTCTCTCTCTCTCTCTCTCTCTCGTTTTGTCACGTTTCGCAGAACTCAGCCTGTCATCGTCTTTTCGGAAGTGACATTCTGGTTTGCGGCGCTTGCCCCTCCCCCCCCCTCTCCTCCTCTCACACTTCATTGATTCTGCCTCCAGCAGTTTTTTTGGAAATTTCCCAGAATCCAGGCGATCGCCAACCTTCCTGAAGGGATGGGTCGCTGCTGCTGCTTCCGCTGCTGCTGCTGCTGCTGCTGCGTTACTCTAGAGCCCTCTCTCTCTCTCTCCCATCCACCCCCAGTTCATTCTCTCCATCACTGCCTCACAGTTTCCCCCTTCTCCTCATGACCCTCGTCTCTCTCTCTCTCTCTCTCTCTCTCTCTCTGGGGGGTCCATGTAGGCGTTGGAGAAGTGACTGGCAGATGTCAGTGGTCTCTCTCTCGTGGTTGGCATCTCTTGTGGTCTGATCCGTGAGGGTTGTCGCCTTCTTCCCTCTCTCGGCGCCTTTTTTAAAAGGATGGTGCGTAACCTCATTTGCGTATCGTCGGAAATAACGAAAGCATAAGAATTCCGACGGTGGATTTCTTGTATGATATTTTACGGGCGTCCTCAAGTGGTGTGCATGTGTGTGTGTGTGTGTGTGTGTTTGTTGGAGGTGTTGATGTGTGTTGGGGAACCTCTCTGCTGTTGGTGGTGGGGACTGTGGTGGTGGACGTGTCCCTGGCCCAGGCTGCTTTGTGTGTGTGTATGTGTGTGTGTGTGTGTGTGTCTGTCTGTCCATGTTCGCCACTCGCATGACCTCGCTTCACGCGTCTTCTTCCGCTTCTGCTTCTCCACTGTCGTCGATCGGCAACCCTGTGTATACAGCTGGGGTTTTCCGGGGGGGGGGGGGAGGGAGGGGGACGTAAAAGGAATAGAGATCGACTCTGTAATCGAGGGAGAGATGTATCCCGACTGAATGTGTGTGTGTGTACCTTTAATTAACGAGACTCTAAGAAGCCGTGGGATGAAATCCTTTGCCCAGATGTAATTAGCTCATCCCCCCTCCCCCCAAGGAACAGTGTACCTGTGTGTTCTCAGGTGGCGTTGTTATCCTCCTCCACATCCACTGAACTGTCCGTTTCTCCGGTCTAGAAAATACTGGTGCAGCGTTTGCAACCCCCCCCCCACCACCACCACCAGCAGGTACGAACACCCCACCCCACCCTCCCTCCCACGCTCCTGGGTACGGAAACGAGCTAAGCTGAGCTGAGCTAGCGGCTCAGTCTCCAGTGCACTGGTACCCTCAACTAGTGTGGGCTGTGGGTAAGGATGTTATTGTGGTGTACGACACACACACACACACACACACACACACACACACACGCATCCGCACGTCATTTGACATGGTGCTCAGTGCTCACGCCTCTTGGGACTTGCATTTCTGAGAAATCTAATTCTGATTGTCGTCTTGATGACTGCCAAGCACTGGGTGGACGATGGGATTCATCGCATGTGTTGACGGTAACCAACCGCCTCCCCTCCTCTCCTTAGGGTTGGAGGCGGCAGTGCAACTCATCCCACTGTACCTTCAGCCAGTGGTGTCGTCACGAGCTGTCCACCAGGTTCAATTTGGAACCAAGCCCCACCAGCGAGGGTCTGGTCTGCCGGGTTGTTTATTGCTGTAGGTCTTCCTTCACTGCATGGCCATCCCGGCTGTCCACCTGGAGGACTTTGCGTATTTATTTTGGCAACTTCGTCAACTTTCAAACGCCTTCATCAAATTCTTATTAACATGTTCAGCTGTTTGCAGTAATTTTTAATATTTCAGTGTTTCAAGATGTACAAAATATATATATATATATATATATATATATATATATATATATATATATATATATATTTATTTATTCACGCAAACTTTATTTTATATAAAGTAGAAAGTTGACTATTTCTTTTTTTTTCAACTTAAACACAGATTAGCGTCCATTATCTTATACTTTTTCCCAAGTTAAACGTTCCTTCCGCCTTGCCTGCTCTTCAGCGGATTTGATTTTGCATTCTCTGCCGTGTCAGTTATCATGAACACAGCGGCAGTTACGGTTGGATGATATTTTCCTGTACCATCTACGTGTTCACTGTGTGTGTGTGTGTGAGTCTCGTCAGGTTCTTTACTCGTAACGAGACGCTTGTTATTTGTCTCGTGGATTCTGTATTGCCACCTCAGGCTTACGGCTTCTGTTATAAATACGTACACGTGACTCATGTGGTAACGTGTCGTCATGCCCCTTTTCCTTGGAAATAATCTTTATTTATCATATTTGTTATTGTTGGTTTATGGTTTGGATGAGGATCACCGCTGTTATGTTGGACAGGCAGGGTGCTGGCCTACTGTTACGCGAGCACTGTAAGAGTTCTGTAGATCACTGTTGCTACAGTCTCGTACGAGGACAGAGGTGCAACAGCGTACCAGTCCTGAGTAACAGACAGAATATTGTTGTCGTCATGCAGGGCAGACCCCCGTGCACTGCTCGGGAAGGCCATAGAAAACACGATTTAATACCTGCTTTGTTTTCCCGTCCCCCTGTACTCACGTCTAACGTTGGTGGAAAGTGAAAAGTAGATTCTCTCATCATCCGCTGACGAGAGCTTTCCCTTGGAGGTCTCTTACACGGAAGGCCCTAAAGAGGGAGACCCGTACGCCAAGACCGTCTAGCGAGGGGACATTTCCCTGGGGACAGCATAGTGCGTAGCCGAGGGGAAGAATACAACAGTCCGGGTCTGTGGACTTCAGGCTGATTCTGACCCGAGTGTGTCATCTCGAAGTCCCCAAGAACCAGATCGGTTTCCGACAGGAGTGGCTCACGTGACGGGCTGCGAAGGCCTGAATAAGGGCCGGGGGAACGAACAGCCTCGTCGATCAAGTTTCAGAGATTATAGTGAGTGGTCAGAGGGACCGGGATGAGGGGATGAAGAATGGCAGTCTTGAAATTTCATTTAATTTCGGGTGGATGAGGTGGGGTAGATTCCTCCACCGACAAGGGATGGAGTGGGAGGCACCACGGACGGCCTGTGGTGAGGGCACGCGCGTGTGGTAGTGTGGCAGGTGGTACCATGGTCCACACGAGTGGCCGTGAAACCTGGGTGGTTATATCCGTTCTCCATCTTTCCCTGGCTACACACCTGTCCGTCCTGACTCCCTCCCTCCCATTCCCTCCCACAAACACCCACCCAGGCCCAGCCTTTGTCCCCAGCCGCCCACATTCCTCCCACCCTGTTCGTATTCCCAACCACGCGACACTGGCTCTCCGCCCACGCTTCCGCCCACTCCACCCTTCCGCTCCCGTCATTAACGTGGTCCGGTACCCGTTATTCCGGGGTCAGCAGGGGTCACGCTGGCTCCCGTGTGGGTGGGTGGTGCTGATGACGATAGTGGCCACGTTATTGGTAGTGATGGTGATTGCTGAGTGTGTGTGTGTCTTTACCAGGTGTTTGTGTGGCTCCAGTTTACATTGTGATTAGTCAGTCTATTCTCTCGCTTGTGGCCATATATATATATATATATATATATA
>JAYMFT010074269.1:0-14484 GCA_038088735.1 Panulirus argus
CTGCGGTGAGGGAGGTAGGACTGGAGGGGAGTTGGCAAGCATGAGGGAAGAGAGAGGAGGACGGGGAGGAGGAGGAACAACAACAACATGACAGACATGAGGAAGAGAGAGAGAGTGTGGGGTTTAAGAAGAACACCTGGAATTGTATTTGGGGTAAAGTCTAGATTCAGGGTGAGGGCAAGAGGGGGATGGGATGTATGATGGAGGAAGAATGTGTAAAACTGTAAGAAAGCGAACCCCAGACTGATATAGATGAAAATAAAAATGAATTATGTAGGATGGATTTTTGGAAGTACACTTGTGCGTACCTTGTAGGATGAACGGCGAGGAGGAGATTCTTGTATGAGGAACAGTTGAGTCAGCGTGTCAACAATTTTAGTGCGCTACACTGAGCATTAGTATTGTGGTGCACGGGACAGAGGATTACTATTATGGTGCACAGGACTGAGGATTAGTATCGTGGTGCACGGGACTGATTATTAGCATTGCGGTGCACAGGACAGAGGATTAGTATTGTGGTGCACAGGACTGAGGATTGGTATTGTGGTGCACCGGAATAAGGATTGATATTGTGGTGCACAGGACTGAGGATTAGTATTGTGGTGCACGGGACAGAGTATTAGTATTGTGGTGCACGGGACTGAAGATTAGTATTGTGGTGCATGGGACTGAGGATTAGTATTGTGGTGCACGGGACAGAGGGTTAGTATTGTGGTGCACAGGACTGAGGATTAGTATTGTGGTGCACGGGACTGATTATTAGCATTGTGGTGCACAGGACAGAGGATTAGTATTGTGGTGCACAGGACTGAGGATTGGTATTGTGGTGCACAGTACTGAGGATTGGTATTGTGGTGCACCGGAATGAGGATTGATATTGTGGTGCACATGACTGAGGATTAGTATTGTGGTGCACGGGACAGAGTATTAGTATAGTGGTGCACGGGACTGAAGATTGATATTTAGGTGCACGGGACAGAGTTTTACTATTGTGGTGCACGGGACAGAGTTTTACTATTGTGGTGCACGGGACTGAGGATTAGTATTGTGGTGCACGGGACAGAGTATTAGTGTTGTGGTGCACAGGACTGAGGATTAGTATTGTGGTGCACGGAACTGAGGATTAGTATTATGTTAGACAGGACAGAGGATTAGTATTGTGGTGCACGGGACTAAGGATTAGTATTGTGGCGCACGGGAATGAGTATTAGTTTTTCGGTGCACAAGACTGAGAATTAGTATTGTGGTGCACGGGACTGAGGATTAGTATTGTGGTGCATAGGACTGAAGATCAGTATTGTGGTGCACAGGACTGAGGATTAGAATTGTGGTCCACAGGACTGAGGATTAGTATTGTGGTGCACGGGACTGAGGACTACGTTTTTGGTGCACGGGACTGAGGACTAGTATTGTGGTGCACGGTACTGAGGATTAGTATTGTGGTTCACGGGACTGAGGAGTGATACTGTGGTGCACGGGGCAGGGTATTAGTATTGTTGTGCACGGGACAGGGTATTAGTATTGTGGTGCACGGGACTGAGGATTAGTATTGTGGTGCACGGGAATGGGGATTAGTATTGTTGTGCACGGGGCCTAGTATTATTATTGTGGTGCACGCGACTTGAGTATTAGTATTTTGGTGCACGGGACTGAGTATTAGTATTTTGTTGCACGGGACTGAAGATTAGTATTGTGGTGCACGGGATTGAGGACTGATATTGTGGTGCACGGGACTGAGAATTGATATTTAGGTGCACAAGACAAAGTATTACTATTGTGGTGCACGGGACTGAGGATTAATATAGTGGTGCCCGGGAGTGGGGATTAGTATTTTGGTGCACGGGACTGAGGATTAGTATTGTTTTGCAAGGGACTGAGGATTAGTATTGTGGTGCACGAGACAGAGGATTAGTATTGTGGTGCACGGGACTGGGGATTAGTGTTGTGGTGCACGGGACTGAGGATTAGTATTGTGGTGTACGGGACTGAGGATTAGTATTGTGGTGCACGAGACTGAGGATTAATATTGTAGTGCACTGGACTGGGGATTAGTATTTTGGCGCACGGGACTGAGCATTAGTATTTTGGTGCGCGGGACTGAGTACTAGTATTGTAGTGCACGTGACAGAGTATTAGTATTGTGGTGCACAAGACTGGGTGATTGATATTGTGGTGCACGGGACTTGAGTATTAGTATTGTGGTGTACAAGACTCAGGATTAATATTGTTGTGCACAGGACTGAGTATCATTATTTTGGTGCACAGGACTGAGGATCAGTATTGTGGTGCACGGGTTTATGGATTAGTATTGTGGTGCACTGGACTGCGTATTAGTATTGTGGTGCACATTATTGAGGATTAGTATTGTTGTGCACCGGACTGAGGATTAGTATTGTGGTGCACAGGACTGGAGATTAGTATTGTGATGCACGGGACTGAGGATTAGCACTGTGGTGCACGGGACTGAGTATTATTATTGTTGTGCATGGGACTGATTATCAGAATTGTGGTGCACGGGACTGAGGATTAGTATTGTGGTGCACGGGACTCAGGATTAACATTTTGGTGCACGGGACTGAGGATTAGTATTGTGATGCAGGGACTAAGGGTTAATATTGTGGTGCACGGGACTGAGGATTAGTACTGTGGTGCGCGGGAATGAGGATTGATATTGTGATGCACGGGACTGAAGATTGATATTTAGGTGCACGGGACAGAGTATTACTCTTTTGGTGCACGAGACTGGGGATTAGTATTGTGGTGCCCGGGAGTGGGGATTAGTATTTTGATGCACGGGACTGAGGATTAATATTCTTTTGCAATGGACTGAGGATTAGTATTGTGGTGCACGAGACAGAGGATTAGTTTTATGGTGCACGGGACTGGGTATTAGTATTGTGGTGCACGAGACTGAGAATTAGTATTGTGGTGTACGGACTGAGGATTAGTATTGTGGTGCACGGGATTGGGGATTAGTATTGTGGTGCACGGGAGTGAGGATTAGTATTTTGGTGCACATTACTGAGGATTAGTATTGTGGTGTACGGGACTGAGTATTAGTATTTTGGTGCACGGGAATGAGCATTAGTATTGCAGTGTACGTGACAGAGTATTAGTATTGCGGTGCACAAGACTGGGTGATTAATATTGTGGTGCACGGGACTTGAATATTAGTATTGTCGTATACAGAACTGAGGATTAATGTTGTTGTGCACAGGACTAAGTATCATTATTGTGATGCACGGGATTGGGGATTAGTATTGTGGTGCACGGGACTTAGTATTAGTATTGTGGTGCACATTACTGAGGATTTGTACTGTGGCGCTCCGGAATGAGGATTAGTTTTGTGGTGCACAGGACTGGGGATTAGTATTGTGGTGCACAGGACGGAGGATTAGTATTTTGGTGCACGGGACTGAGGAGTAGTATTGTGGTGCACAGGACTGAGTATTAGTATTGTGGTGTACGGGACTGAGGATTAGTATTGTGGTGCACGGAACTGAGTATTAGTTTTTTGGTGCACATGACTGAGGATTACTATTGTGGTGCACGGGACTGAGTATTAGTATTGTTGTGCATGGGACTGATTATTAGTATTGTGGTGCACGGGACTGAGGATTAGTATTTTGGTGCACGGGACTGAGGATTGATATTGTGGTGCATGGGACTGAGGATTAGTATTGTATTGCACGGGAATCAGTATTAGTGTTGTGTTGCACGGGACTAAGTATTAGTATTGTGGTGCACGGGACTGAGTATTAGTTTTTTGGTGCACATGACTGAGGATTATTACTGTGGTGCACGGGACTGAGTATTAGTATTGTTTTGGATGGGACTGATTATTAGTATTGTGGTGTACGGGACTGAGGATTAGTATTGTGGTGCACGGGACTGAGGATTAGTATTGTGGTGCACGGGACTAAGGATTAGTATTGTGGTGCACGGGAATGAGGATTAGTATTGTGGCCGACGGGACTGAAGGTTAGTATTGTGGTGCTTGGGACTGAGTATTGTGGTGCACGGGACAAAGTATTAGTTTTTTGGTGCACGGGACTGAGGATTAGTATTTTGGTGCACGGGACTAACGGTTAGTATTGTGGTGCATGGGACTGAGGATCAGTATTGTGGTGCACAGGACTGAGGATTAGTATTGTTGTGCACGCGACTGAGGATTAGTATTATGGTACACTGAGGATTAGTATTGTTGTGCACGGGACTGAGGATTAGTATTTTGGTTCACGGAATTGAGGTTACTATTGTGGTGCACGGGACTGAACATTAGTATTGTGGTTTACGGGACTGGGGAGTAGTATTGTGGTGCACAGGACAGAGGATTAGTATTCTTGTGCACGGGACTGAGGATTAGCATTTTGGTGCACGGGACTGAGGGTTAGTATTGTGGTGCACGGGACTGAGGATCAGTATTCTGGTACACGGGACTGAGCATTAGAATTGTTGTGCACGGGACTGAGGATTAGCATTGTGTTGCACGGGACTGAAGATTAGTATTGTGGTGCATGGGACTGAGGATTGATATTGTGGTGCATGGGAATGAGGATTAATACTGTATTGCACGGGAATGAGTATTAGCGTTGTGGTGCACTTGGCTGAGGATTACTATTGTGGTGCACGGGACTGAGTATTAGTTTTTTGGTGCAAATGACTGAGGATTAGTATTTTGATGCACGGGACTGAGGATTAGTATTGTGGTACACGGGACTGAGGATTAGTATTGTGCACAGGACTGAGTATTAGTAATGTGGTGTACGGGACTCAGGATTAGTATTGTGGTGCACGTTACTGAGGATTGCTATTGTGGTGCATGGGACTGAGGATTAGTATTGTATTGCACGGTAATGAGTATTAACGTTGTGGTGCACTTGGCTGAGGAGTAGTATTGTGATGCACGGGCTGAGTATTAGTTTTTTGGTGCAAATGATTGAGGATTAGTGTTGTGGTGCACGGGACTGAGTATTAGTATATTTGTGCATGGGACTCATTATTAGTATTGTGGTGCATGGCACTGAGGATTACTTTGTGGTGCACGGGACTGAGGAATAGTATTGTGGTGTACGGGACTGAGGATTGATACTGTGGTGCATGGGACTGAGAATTAGTATTGTATTGCTCGGGAATGAGTATTAGTGTTGTTGTGCATGGGACTGAGTATTAGTTTTGTGGTGCACGGGACTAATTAATAGTATTGCTGTGCACAGGACTGAGTATTAGTATTGTGGTGTACGGGACTGAGGATTAGTATTGTGGTGCACGGGACTGAGTATTAGTATTATTGTGCATGGGACTCATTATTAGGATTGTGGTGCACGGGACTGAGGATTAGTATTGTGGTGCACGGGACTGAGGATTAGTATAGTGGTGCACGGGACTGAGTATTAGTATTATTGTGCATGGGACTCATTATTAGTATTGTGGTGCACGGGACTGAGGATTGATATTGTGGTGCATATGATTGAGGATTAGTATTGTATTGCACGGGAATGAGTATTAGCGTTGTGGTGCACGGGACTGAGGATTAGTATTGTGGTGCACGGGGCTGAGAATTAGTATTCTTGTGCATGGGACTGATTATTAGTATTGTGGTGCACGAGACTGAGAATTAGTATTCTTGTGCATGGGACTGATTATTAGTATTGTGGTGCACGGGACTGAGGGTTAGTATTGTGGTGCATAGGACTGAGGATTAGTATTGTGGTGCACGGGACTGAGTGTTAGTTTTTTGGTGCACATGACTGAGGATTAGTACTGTGGTGCATGGATCTCAGGATTAGCATTTTGTTACACGGGACTGAGGGTTAGTATCGTGTTGCATGGGACTGAAGATTAGTATTGTGGTACACGGGACTGTGGGTTAGTATTTTGGTGCACGGGACTGAGGAGTAGTATTTTGGTACACGGGACTGACGGTTAGTATTGTGGTGCACGGGACTGAGGATCAGTAATGTGGTGCATGGGACTGAGGTTTAGTACTGTGGTGCACGGGACTGAGGATTAGTACTTTTGTGCACGGGACTGAGGGTTAGTATTGTGATGCACGGGACTGTTGATTAGTATTGTGATACATGGGACTGAGGATTAGTATTGTGGTGCACAGGACTGAGGATTAGTATTGTGTTGCACGGAACTGAGGATTAGTTTTTTGGTACACGTGACTGAGGGTTAGTATGGTTCTGCACAGGACTGAGTATTAATATTGTGGTGCACGGGACTGAGGATTAGTATTTTCTTGCCTGAGACTGAGTATTAGTATTGTTGTTCATGGGACTGATTATTAATATTGTGGAGCACGGGTGTATGGATTATCATTGTTGTGCACGGGACCGAGGATTAGAATTGTGGTGCACGGGACTGAGGATTGATACTGTGGTGCATGGGAATGAGGATTAGTATTGTATTGCACTGGAATGAGTATTAGCGTTGTGGTGCACGGGACTGAGGATTAGTTTTGTGGTGCACGGGACTGAGGATTAGTACTGTGGTGCACGGGACTGAGTATTAGGTTTTTGGTGCACATGACTGAGGATTAGTATTGTGGTGCACATGACTGAGTATTAGCATTGTTGTGCATGGGACTGATTATTAGTATTGTGGTTCACAGGACTGAGGATTAGTATCGTGCTGCACGGGACTGAGGATTGATATTGTGGTGCATGGGACTGACGATTAGTATTGTATTGCACGGGAATGAGTATTAGTGTTGTGGTGCACCGGACTGAGTATTAGTATTTTGGTGCATAGGACTGATTATTAGTATCGTGGTGCACGGGACTGAGGATTAGTAATGTTGTGATTGGGACTGAGGATTAGTTTTGTGGTGCACGGGACTGAGGATTAGTATTGTGGTTCTCGGGACTGGGGGTTAGTATTGTGGTGTATGGGACTGAGGATTAGTATTTTGGTGCATGGGACTGAGGGTTAGTATTGTGGTACACGGGACTGAGGATTATTATTGTGGTGCATGGGACGAAGGATTGATATTTTGGTGCACGGGACTGAGGGTTAGTATTGTGTTGCACGGGACTGAGGATTAGTATTGTGGTACACGTCACTGAGGAGTAGTATTGTGGTGCACGGAACTGAGGATTAGTATTGTGGTACCAGGGAATGAGGATTTGTATTGTGATGCACAGGAATGAGGTTTAGTATTGTGGTTCATGGGACTGAGGATTAGTATTTTGGTGCACGGGACTGAGGGTTAGTATTGTGGTGCACGGGACTGAGGATCAGTATTGTGGTACACGGGACTGAGGATTAGTATTGTGGTGCACGGGACCGAGGATTAGTATTGTGGTACCCGGGACTGAGGATTAGTATTATGGTGCACAGGAATGAGGATTAGTATTGTGGTGCACGGGACTGAGGATTAGTATTTTTGTGCACGGGACTGAGGGTTAGTATTGTTGTGCACGGGACTCAGGATCAGTATTGTGGTGCTCGGTACTGAGGATTAGTATTGTAGTGCACGGGACTGAGGATTAGTATTTTGGTGCACGGGACTGAGGATTAGTATTGTGTTGCACGGGACTGACGATTAGTATTGTGGTGCACAGGATTGAGGATTAGTATTGTTGTGCACGGGACTTAGTGTTGTTGTGCATGGGACTGATTATTAGTATTGTGGTGCACGGGACTGAGGATTGAATTTGTGGTGCATGGGACTGAGGATTAGTATTGTATTGCAAGGGAATGAGTATTAGCGTTTTGGTGTACGGGACTGAGGATTAGTATTGTGGTGCACGGGACTAAGTATTAGTATTGTTGTGCACTATACTGATTATTAGTATTGTGGTGCACGAGACTTAGGATTAGTATTGTGGTACACGGGACTGAGAATTAGTATTGTGGTGCACGGGACTGAGGATTGATATTGTGGTGCATGTGACTGAGGATTAGTATTGTATTACATTGGAATGAGTATTAGTGTTGTGGTGCACGGGACTGAGGATAAGTTTTGTGGTGCACGGGACTGAGGATTAGTATTGTGAGGGACTGAGGGTTAGTATTTTAGTGAATAGGACTGAGGATTAGTTGTGGTGTACGGGCCTGAGGATTAGTATTGAGGTGTACGGGACTGGGGATTAGTATTGTGGTGCATGGGACTGAGGATTAGTATTGTTGTGCACGGGACTGAGGGTTAGTATTGTGGTGCATTGGACTGAGGATTAGTATTGTGGTTCACGGGACAAAGTATTAGTCTTTTGGTGCACATAACTGAGGATTAGTACTGTGGAGCATGGAATTTAGCATTAGCATTCTGGTGCACGGGACTGAGGGTTAGTATTGTGTTGCACGGGACTGAGGATTAGTGTTGTGGTACACGGGACTGAGGGTTTGTATTTTTTTTGCACGGGACTGAGGGTTAGCATTGTGGTGCACGGGACTGAGGATCAGTATTAGGTGCACGGGACTGAGGATCAGTATTAGGTGCACGGGACTGAGGATCAGTATTGTGGTGCGTGGGACTGAGGTTAATATTGTGGTGCACGGGACTGAGGATTAGTATTATGGTACACGGGACTGAGGATTAGTATTTTGGTGCACGGGACTGAGGGTTAGTATTGTGGTGCACGGGACTGAGGGTTAGTATTGTGGTGCACGGGACTGAGGATTAGTATTGTGGTGCACAGGTCTGAGGATTAGTATTTTGGTGCACGGTACTGAGGGTTAGTATTTTGGTGTACGGGACTGAGGATCAGAATTGTGGTACACGGGACTGAGTATTAGTATTGTGATATACGGGATTGAGTATTAGTATTGTGGTGCTCGGGACTGAGGATTAGTATTTTGGTGCACGGGACTTAGGATTAGTATTGTGGTGCACAGGACTGGGATTAGTATTGTGTTGCACGGGACTGAGGATTAGTACTGTGGTGCACAGGACTGAGTATTAGTATTCTTTGCACGGGTCTGAGGGTTAGTATTGTGGTGCACGGGACTGAGGATCATTATTGTGGTGCATAGGAGTGAGGATTAGTATTGTGGTAAACGTGACTGAGGATTAGTATTGTGGTGCACAGGACAGAGGATTAGTATTGTGGTGCACGGGACTGAGGGTTTGTATTGTGGTGCACGAGATTGAGGATAAGTATTGTGGTGCACGTGACTAAGGATTAGTATTGTGGTACACGGGACTGAGGATTAGTATTGTGGTGCACGGGACTGAGGATTAGTATTGTGGTGCACAGGATTGAGGATTAGTATTGTAGTGCACGGGACTAAAGATTAGTATTGTAGTGCACGGGACCGGGGATTAGTATTTTGGTGCACGGGACTGAGGATTAGTATTGTGGTGCACAAGACTGAGTATTAGTATTTTGGTGTACGGGCTGAGGATTAATTTTGTGGTGCACGGGACTGAGTATTAGTATTGTTGTGCATGGGACTGAGGAGTAGTATTGTATTGCACGGGAATGAGTATTAGTGTTTTGGTGCACGGGACTGAGGATTAGTATTGTGTTGCACGAGAATGAGTATTAGTCTTTTGGTGCACATGACTGAGGATTAGTATTGTGGTGCACGGGAATGAAGAAATGATATTGTGGTGCATGGGACTGAGGATTAGTATTGTATTGCATGGGAATGAGTATTAGTGTTGTGGTGCACGGGACTGAGAATTAGTATTGTGGTGCATGGGACTGATTATTAGTATTGTGGTGCACGGGACTGAGGGTAAGTATTGTGGTGCACGGGACTGACGATTAGTTTTGTGGTGCACGGGACTGAGGATAAGTATTGCGGTACACGGGACTGAGGATTAGTATTTTGGTGCATAGGACTGAGGATTAGTATTGTGGTGCACGGGACTGAGGATTAGTATTGTGGTGCACGGGACTGGGGGTTAGTATTGTGGTGCACGGGTCTAAGTATTAGTTTTTTGGTGCACGGGACTGAGGATTAGTATTGTGGTGCACGGGACTGAGGGTTAGTATTGCGGTGCATGGGACTGAGGATTAATATTGTAGTGCATGGGATTAAGTATTAGTTTTTTGGTGCATGGGACTTTGGGTCAGTATTGTGGTGCACAGGACTGAGGGATAGTATTGTGGTGCACGGGACTAAGTATTAGTTTTTTGGTGCACGGGACCGAGCATTAGTATTGTGGTGCACGAGACTGAGGATTAGTATTGTGGTACACGGGACTGAGGATTAGTGTTTTGGTGCACGGGTCTGAGGGTTAGTATTGTGGTGCACGTGACTGAGGCTTAGTATTGTGGTACACGGGACTGAGGATTAGTATTATGGTGCACGGGACTTAGGATTGGTATTTTAGTGCCCCGGACTGAGGGTTAGTATTGTGGTGCACGTGACTGAGGATTAGTATTGTGGTGCACGGGACTGAGGATTAGTATTTTTGTGCACGAGACTGAGGGCTAGTTTTGTGGTGCACGGGACTGAGGATCAGTATTGTGGTGCACGGGACTGAGGATTAGTATTGTGGTGCACGGGACTGAGGATTAGTATTGTGGTACACGGGAGTGAGGGTTAGTATTGCGGTGCACGGGTCTGAGGCTTAGTATTGTGGTACACGGGACTGTGGGTTAGTATTGCGGTGCACGGGTCTGAGGCTTAGTATTGTGGTACACGGGAATGATGATTACTATTCTGGTGCACGGGACTGAGGATTAGTATTTTGGTGCCCGGGACTGAGGGTTAGTATTGTGGTTCACGTGACTGAGGATTAGTATTGTGGTGCACCGGACTAAGGATTAGTATTTTGGTGCACAGGACTGAGGGTTAGTATTGTGGTGCACGGGACTGAGGATTAGTATTGTGGTGCACAGGACTGAGGATTAGTATTGTGGTACACGGGACTGAGGATTAGTATTGTGGTGCACAGGACTGGGATTAGTATTGTGTTGCACGGGACTGAGGATTAGTATTGTTGTGCACAGGACTGAGTATTAGTATTTTGGTGCACGGGACTGAGGATGAGTATTGTGGTGCACGGGACTGAGGATTAATATTGTGGTGCACGGGACTGAGGATTAGTATTGTGGTGCAAAGGACTGGGGATTAGTATTGTAGTGCACGGGACTGAGGGTTAGTATTGTGGTGCACGGGACTGAGGATTAGTATTGTGGTTCACGGGACTGAGTATTAGTATTGTGGTGCACATTACTGAGGATTAGTATTGTGGTGCACGGGACTGAGTATTAGTATTTTGGTGCACGGGACTGAGGGTTAGTATTGTGGTACACGGAACCAGTGATTAGTATTGTGTTGGTTGTGGCGGGGTTGGCTCTGCTAAAAAAGGGTAACCTTACGTTAAAAGAAGTAATAGAGGATGGGTTGTTCAGACAATATATAATAGAAAGTGGTGTTGATGACATATAACCCTAAGAATTTAAATGATGCAGAACAAATATAGAGTGATAACGAATAAATATTCACGATGGTGCAAGAAGCAGTAAGACAGTCATTTTCTAGTTGTGGTGAAGTGCTGGAAATGGGGAATTTCAGTTACAAAGAGAGAGACTATGGAAATTTAGACTCATAGTGACAGTGAGTCATGGAGAAAGAAGCTTTTTAAGTGTATCCAGGAAAAATCACCAATGCCAACTTATCAGTAAACATACGATGATGAGAGAGACTGGTTTATCATCATTTTTAGATCCACTTCTAGTTTGGTTATTACATGAGTTTACATGAGAGAGATACAACAGGAGACCTGACTGGCCCACGCCTGGGCTGTCTGCTGAAAAAATAAAAAAGTTTAACTTGACAAGAAAATGTAATTCACCTCAGCAATTTTTAAGCTATCACCGACTCCCCGCTGCTGCACATTAGCCTTCCACTGTCCCCGTTACCGTTGTCGTTTATAGCTTATTTCTGGCGTTTTTCTCAGAGTATACCTGAATTTATAAAGTATTTGTCAAAACGACTTTGTAAGGTATTTATAGTCTTAGCATTCACTACGTCTGACGGTAACTTATTCCAGTGCTCAACACACCTATAGGAAAAGAAGCTTTTCCCACGTCCGTACTACATCTTTTAGCTTTGAGTTTTATTCCATTTGTCCTGGTAGCCGTATTTTCTTGTATTTCGAAAACATGTTCGTGATTTAAGTTATCGAACTTGTTCAGAACTTTGAACACTTGGATTAAGTCGCCGCGAAGTCTAGGTCCTTTAAGGGATGTAGGTATACCTTAGTAGTAGGTATATCCTGGTTGTAGGTATACCCTAAGTGTAGGTATAACCTAGGTGTAGGTTTACTCTAGGTGTACGTATACCATAGGTGTAGGTATAGCCTAGTTGTAGATATAACCTAGTTGTAGGTATACCCTAGTTGTAGGTATACCTTTAGTGAAGGTATACCCAAATTGTATATATACCCTAGCTGTAAGCTTACTCGTCCACAATGCATGCTTTATATAAATGAACTTACCCTACGTATCTTATTCAAAGACACACAGGCTCCTCCCGTTGCAAGACCAACAACATCACAGTCAAATGACCTTATGCTTGTGACTCTTTCTACTCAGTATCACGTCACCATCCACCTCGGAAAAAAAAATCCTCTTATCGAACACCTCATTATTCTCCACACAACCTACGGTCAGAGTGACGGGAGACTTCAAGACGCTCTTTCACTAAATTCCAGAGTCCATCCAACTCTCTTCAGACCAACATAAATATCGCACGCTATAAATAGGTTTAGTGACGACGGTCTGGAGTGGAGAGACGGAGGACACTGACAGGGAAGTGGGGAGTCAAGTGGGCACATAAACACATGTCTATACTCATAGACACCGTGTTTGTAATGACCTATTTGTAATGTAAGGAGAGGGAGTTCTACACTCGTGAAGCCCAATCCCTTGAACGTTTTCTGCCATTATACAACTTTTAAACTTCTGAATGTTGTCCGGATTCACAAACTCACCAGAAAGTTTATTTCATTCCTCCACCACTCTCATACTACAAAAGTACTTCTTTACATTATGTCTAACAAGTTTCTTGCATAATTACACGTTTTGTTCTCTGATTCTTTGTCTCTACATCTTTCTAATAACTGCTCGCTGTCTACACCATCAAGCTGGCTTAAAAAGCTAAGGTTTATAATCCTCGTCATCCCTTACTTTTCTCTTTTCCATGGTGGTCAACTCTAAGAACTCTAGCTCCTCATGCTTTTGCTGCCGGTGATAGATGGCGGGTGGGACCTCCTCTTACTTCTACCTCATCACCCTCCTCACCATCATGCCTCCTCCTCTTCCTCCTCCTGCCTCATCACCCTCCTCATCCTCCCCTTCCTCCTCCTCTCACTACCTCATTACCTCTCTCACCCGACCCTCCTTGCGAGCGGCTGTGTCCGCTCTGTGTTCTATCCAGTGTGGTAGGGATCCCCCCTACCGTGCCTTACACACAACTCCTCCACCGCCCTGAGTGTGATACCACTGATGACCTGCTGATAAGAGACCAAGATCAATTCACCTGATGCCATTCTTATGAATTAAACAATAGGTTATCAGAAGGGATCAGTGCTAATAGGGCAGAGCTGGTTACAGTGAAGCAAACAGTTCGTGAGACGGCGCCTCCAGTGAAATATGAGCTAAAGCTACAGACTTAACAAAGACAAATGAGGGCATAACAATGAAATTAGGTCATTTAGAAGCTAGAGACGTCAGAGGACAGACGTGATGACTTCATATGGTGAGAAACGGGACGAAGCCCAAGTCAGGTGGCAAGATTACGGAAACAGTAACAGAAAACAGGCTTATGTTGTTGGATGATGACATGGAGAAGGAAGGCCCTGAGGTGCGGGATTTTGTCGCAGGAACAAAAATAGAAAGAAGTTTTGTTATCCTGTTTGACTTGCTGTAAGACGTCTCACAGGGTTCAGGACACAGTGAGGGACACAGATAAAGACCGCACAGTCGCTGTCCACGTTGAGACAAGGAGTATGGTTCGAGGATGTTCTAAAGAGATAACTAACAAATATAAAACACTAATCAGAAACTTTAAGGAAAGTCGCAGGAAGGTTATAATAACGGGTCGCCTTCCAAGCTAAGATGTGGAAACTGAATGTCTGAGTAGAATGAGAGAGAAGAGCGCATCAGCACGGCTGGAGGAGCTGATTAAACAGAACTGAGGGACATCTTTCTTTAGACGGAAGTTTATTTGCTGGAGAAGGTCTTCGCTTAAACGTGGTTGGCACTACTATGTTGGGTAAGGTTTTAAATGAACACATAAAACAGGCGTCTGGCAGGAACATGTTAATTAATGACACAATTAGGTCAGCTGTGACCGTGCCAGCTGAATGACACATACTCCCTAGTGACCAAGTGATATGACCTCTCAGGCTTATGTGTCACCCACCGTGCAGAGCCAAGCGAAATATTAAAGTACTTTCCACCAGCGCTGAAGGTATTAATCTAAAACGTCATGACATAGCATCAGGTGCTCTCTCTCAGCAAAGCCTGATATCATAGCAATATCACAGTCCTGTCTGAAATCCGTAAAAAACCAGTA
>JAYMFT010074280.1:0-14483 GCA_038088735.1 Panulirus argus
CTATCCTCTCTCTCTCTCTCTCTCTCTCTCTCTCTCTCTCTCTCTCTCTCTCTCTCTCTCTCTCTCTCCCATCCTGATACTTGGACCCACCGTCTTCATAGAAGAGTGTCTGCCTCCAGTGAATTTGGTCGTGAAAGAGATGTACATATCAGACACCTTTACCAGCGAGCCAGTAACTCACTCACAGTGAGACTCTCTCGAGAGGCCTATGCTTCGGAGCTGCGGTCGCCTCAGTGTAAACAAAGGGGACACAGGCTCCCCTTCCTCCGACCGACCGCTGGAGTTGTGACCCATCCAGCTGACCACAGCGACTCAATAACAAAATCCTCGAGGGTCAGATCGGCGATCGCTTGATCGATGTCCCTCTCCGCAATCACCTTGTACCAAGCAGCGCTGGTACGGATACAAGAAGAATTGTCCCATACCCACTGCTGTGAATGTCATGAACAGTCCATGAACAAGTGCACAGCTGAGCAAGCCAACAGCTTAGTTTTCCCATAGTTGTGTGCATGTCAACTACTATTTTACTGTAACGGAACCAACATGAGAATATTCATCACTTAATGTTCACCATTGAATACATAATGTAAGTCAACACAGCACCACTGCAATTCAGCCAATATGTATCTTTACACGACACAATGTCCAACTGACAAATTCAAGCTAGTCGCCTGCCAAAAGGAACAGAAAACCAAGCAACCTCACCATGAGCAGCCATTGTTCACAAAACACGACACTTTACAAGAAACAAATGTTGTTTATGAATTCAAATGTCAACAAGGAGACCGCGAGCCCCTTACTGACATGACCCACGTGGGAAGCACGACCTGTGCACTATACAGGAGACTCACCCTACACCTGCAAGAAGACTCCACCAAACTGCATGTTCACCAGGAAGTACAACACTGCCCTCACACGAGTGACGATTGTTAAGTCTACCAGCATACTAAGCCGTGAACAAAGACGCAGGGCGTCTGCGCATCGCCGAAGCACTACTTATCAAGGAACAAAAGCCAAAACTCAACAAGCAGAACACAAGCCAAGACAGACTACTCCAGCTACACGTCCCAGCATCGCGTTACAACCAATGAGCCCGCAGCACTACGAGTACGTCCGCCTACTGGTGGTACTCAGTCCCCACCAAGCTATCCCTACCCGCATATATATATATATATATATTTATGACAAAAGAGAGTACATTCTCGTCAAATAACTTCTCGTTTCAAAGGAGTCCATCCTCTCCCTGCTGTTGAGTGTAGTCCCCATCCAGAAACAGCTGCTCACATACCGTTCACTCCCACTGCTTCAAGCAATGCAATCAAAACTTTAAAGAACTCTCGTGCTACAAGCCTCGACAACATAAGAAACTTTCACGTGAAATACGTATCTTTAACCTCTCCTGGATACATGATAAAATCCCTAACATCGAGAAACTTGACATCTGTATACTGAGGCTAAAGCCTTCCAAACCACCCAGATTCTCTGCAAAACCGAACCACTAAAGAATCAAGCAAAAACATCCTACGCAGGATGGCTTCAGAACCCCCAAACGCTCCAACACCACACGTCACACAGACCTCACAGAACATATCCTAAATGGCTTCAACCATCCACAACCCCCGTCCCGCACAGTACTAGTGGCCATAGACATTAACGAAGCATTTGACGCTGTCCCTCGAAACATCCTCACACAAATGATACTTAACGCCGCTCTTCACAGCAATGAAAAGAAAAAAAGAGAGGCTGGCTAATTTCATATCCGGCCATCAAACACAAAGGCTTCACCTCTTTTAAAAACCCTGAAATTCGACGGGGTAGTTGCTTATCCACACCTCCAGCAAACCACAGCATGAGGGTCCTCTCATATCAAGACGATATCAATAAAATCACAACACCCTGACTCCTCACCAGCAATGATAAACATGAAGCACAACATCTCACAACTGGAACAGAGTCTCACACCGACAAAATGTACAGCCCCCCCTTTTCAATAGATTGATTTTACAGCAATAACTTCAACCTACTACCTCATTAGACATAAACAAAGTGACATAAACAAATAATAATATACTAGGCTCAGAGATGGCAAGCAGATTTTGATATCGGCAAATGCAAAGTTTTACAAATCGTTAGCGAAAGGCTGCAATACAAATTCTATAGATCTTCATAGAGTAGATCAAGGAAGAGACTCGTGTGCAATAATCTCCGGTGATATAAACCCAAGTAAGAGTCGCAGAGAAGCGGAAAAAATGACTAGGAAAATTCTTGAAAACGTTAGTAGGATTCTCGTGTATTTAAGTCTAGGGAAATCATCCTCACTCTTTGCACCACACCGGTGCTTCCCTACCGTTCAGTTTGGTCGTCTTGATCGGAAACTGACGTACATTCATAGAATGGAGAGAGTACAGTGACGAACTACTATATGACAGTCATCTAAGCAAGTAACATCATTTCCTTTACCGTAGAAAAAAAAAAAAAGAGGCATTAGAAATTATCAAAGAATTCGATAATCTCAATCCAACAAGCAACTTAAGGTTCTTCGGTTAGTCAAATGTCACTCGTAGTAGTAAATACAATCTGGGAGGCGAAATACATTTTCTTCAACACCATTGTTAACACACGGAATGAGTTATTGGTTAGGGTATCTGAAAGCAGTACAGCAGATGCGTTTGAGAAGAGACAAGATAAATATTTCGCTTCAAGTCCACGATTCACATTATTTGCGTCTCCCTAGTTACATAAATGATTTACAGTTTTCCTGTTTAAAACTTTGTACTCCTTTTTGCTAATACCACGTTAATCTCTCGGAAAAAAAAACACTCAGTTCCTATGTATCTCCATGTTAACTACACATATATCATCACCAACATCAGAAAAATATATAATATCATCATTCATAATACTTAACAGAGAAACATTCACGTTAATGACGATCATAACATTTATTACAGCTGCGCTATTAACAACAGCAACATTCATCACATCTATATCAACCAATACAGTGAATATATGTAAAGGAAAATTACCTATTGTATAGCGTTATCTAGAACAACTACCTGTATAACAGCAACGGCATCCATGACAAGCAAGATTCATAACAATCAGCACCAGTGACCAATCTAACAACACCCACATTATCATTTACAACACAGTATACGCCACATCAAAGCTCTCAGGTATAATCATAACAACATTAACTTTTACAACTCTCACATGCAAGACACCAGAAAAACAACCGTCACAACCACAATACGCGCGGAAACATAGGGGCTCAGTTTTGGGTGAATTGATTACATGAAGTGTATTCTATTATGTTTTGTATAGTATTCCATCACTGGTATATAGATATACGAAAATATACTCGGACATGGCTTCATACATCAAATAGCACAAGCGCTCATACACGCGTGCACCTAAGAACAAACAAACATAAAAGAAATATGTATCTTTACATATATACTTATACACATAGCAGCTTTCAGTTTAATGAAGACATATATAATCAAATGCTCTTAAAAAGTCATTCAATTTATATATTTATAAAAAAAAAATCATTAACGGAAAAAAAGATAGAGACAACAGTAATCCCAACATATTCTAACAACTGTGAAGTATAACAGACACCAAGTGAAAATAGGAAAGCAAAATGTCAAAACCTGCAAGACAAAATAACCGAAACCCCGCCCGCTAAATTTCCAAGAATGTATGATGACTCCGGAAGGCTCTCCTTCCCCACGACACTCGCTGGGCGACCTCAGTGACGACGAGGGTTGAGTTGGGGCGGAGCTTCCGAACGAGAACATAAAAAGGCGCGACCATCCTCTGAGCACCTCAGTAGCCATTCTGCCCGGAGAGTTGAGAGGGTGTGTGTGTGATCCTCCTCCTCGGCTCGGCGTGACAGTGACTCTTTGAGGTGGCACTTTTAGGTCCCCCCTATCAGAACTACTCGCCATCTGCCTTTGGACCGGATTGTTTACATTGCAAAGCCCACGCAGGAACAGTGATTTTTATTAAGCATCTGCCGTTTTACAGCTTTGTTAGCGTGACATTAAACTGCACTCATTATTTCAAGATAGACAGACTTCTGTGTACTTATGAACTGGATACGGTGAGGGAGGATTCGAGAACACTTGAAATTTAAGTGAAAGAGTGCGGCTCAAATATCCAAGAGAGTTTTGAAAGGTAAGATCCGCTACAAGTGTTTTGAGTAGAATGTTTCTCATCATTAACCTCTTGACACGACGGTGCGACCCCTGAGTACTATGAGACGACCAAAGCATTCGGTGCTGCCCGTGGACTTGGGCCTTAAGTGTCTCATACAAAGGCCTAGAAATTCTGCTCATGGGTCGTGCCGTCGTAATTAGTACTCATTGTCCCTAATAGTTGATGAGGTTTGACAATTAAAGACTGTGTATCAACGACTTGTGTGGTAAAATATAAGTGCATATGTTTGTGGACGAACGTCTGTGTGTGTGTGTGTGTGTGTGTGTGTTGTATTAAAGGTAATTATGGTAATTGATACCTAACGGTTTATTAAATTTAAGCGAAGCCGAAGGCTGGAAATGTACAAAAAGGAGTCCTATAACACTAATCACAATGGCTGTAATAAAAAAAGGGGCTTGTTCAATAGACCGTCTCCTTCGCAAAAAAATATATAGTGTTCTAATTTCTGATTAGACGTTCAGAATGGTTTATTTTGCATGAATGTATCCTGGTGTTTCAGAGCGTAATGCATGTTTACGTGGTTTTTTGATTGCGTGCGGTGTAAATATGGTTATGTGCGTGTTTAGTTTGCGAGTGTAATCTATTCAGAATTGAGTTCATTGAATTCCACGTATGTTTCAGTTGCCCCGGTGTGCGTTGATGTTCCCTGGGCCGCCAGCTAGCAGCAGCAGCATCGCGGCTAGGCTGCCAAAAGTTGTTTCGGTGTGTTTCGACAGCCGCCCGTTCACTTACTGTCGACCTGTTTATTATGAAGGGTTGAAACTCTTATTAGTAAACTGAATGAAGAGAAAAAAGTGATAAGAATTAAGAATATTTAGTTTAAGAATTTACGTGGGTATGCCAGCGGGAACCAACCTACATTTTCCCAGATGATTTTTAGGTGGGGTTGTGTTTTGTTTACTGTAAGGGATACTCCCCACTCCACCGTTTGTCAAGGTGCCCAGGGGATTTTCCCCGACTCCACCGTTTCCTAGTTTATGCCACGTAAAGTTAGTTCTGGTGCCCACGGAAGCTGCATCATCCCCCTTCCACGTGTGATCCCGGATGATTTAGGTTAGGTAGGGACAAAAGTTAAGTGTCAGTTTTGGACTAAAGTACAGGCAAACGCTTGGATGCAACCAGAAGGAATAGGTAATGCACCTGAAAAATCGACTCTCTCACTCTCTCTCTCTCTGGCCGATATAAGCTAATATATTCAGTGTCCCTCAAATATCTAGTAACCCTTGTATGAACCTGCTCACCGATGAGACCCTTATTCAAATGCATGATAACCCGAATTCATATTGTTGATAGATTTACTTTCACAGTTCACAATGTTCCTCATAGTATTCTCACTCTCATTTGTGTCGTTGGCACTGTCCCCTCATATTTTTGTTCATATTGTTCTTGGTAGTGTGTCCAAGTGCCCCTCACACTGCCCCAGGCAGTGCCCAGGCAGTGCCCCTCGCATTGTCCCCAGGCGTTACCCCTCGCACTCCCCAGGCGGGACCTCTCTCACTGACCCAAAGACGGTGCCCCAGGCGATGTCTCTCACAATGCCCCGTCACACGGTGCCCCACAGCTTCGCTCACCCTTCAACACCTCCCCAGTCTCCTGTCATCCCCGCCTCGCAGCTGGCCTGAATCACCTCCTTCACACTACGACCCTCCTGCTGGTGTTCTCAGGTTCGCTCACTACTCCTCCTTCACCACCCTCCTGTTGGTGTTATTAATGTTCGCTCACTCCTCCTCCTCCTCCTCCTCTCCTGTTGGTGTTATTAATGTTCGCTCACTCCTCCTCCTCCTCCTCCTCCCCTGCTGGTGGTGTTCTCAGGTTCGCAACTCCTCTTTCTCTACCTCCTCCTCCACCACCAACCTCAGCGGGAGCGTTTTTTTTTTTTTTTTCCCTCACCCTTGCGACACGTAGGCGTTACCTCGAGGACTCCCGTCGGTGAACAAACGACGCCCTCACTCACTCTCTCTCTCTCTCAGTCCCGCCGACGTTAAGACTTTCACCATCTTTCGCTGACGGAGAGACCTGCCTCCACACTCAGGCTAGATAGATTCACTGGAGATTTCGACCTTTCGCGACACACCCATCGCCAGGATTCCCCAAGCTAACTGTTCCACGTTGGATGTTTAACCTCTCAAGTTGACGTCATGCGCCGAGTTATCAACACATGATGTGGTCGTACGCCTGCCTGCCTGCCTGTCACATGTCGTAATGAGTTCTCGTGGCCAGTAATTTTCCCGGGGTTTAAGTGTCACTAACATTCTTCGACGAAGGACGAATTTCTTCTGCTACTACACCTTTTATGTCTTCACCGCGGGCACTTTAATGTTATTACCAGGTTTCCTCATACGGACAGACTTGTCCACTGCCTTGTTTTCTTTCCCCCGTTACGTCCTTGTGTTTCCAAAAGGGTCTTGTGGTGCATCCGCGGAGACCTTAGTGAAGCCGCGGGAGTGAGTGGCGAGGTGAGGTGGCCCGTCGGCCACGGGTTTCGAAGTTGCAGATGAAGTTTCCTTCGTGTGTAGGTGACTTCTGGTGCAGTCAGTCGTCCCCTCTCCTGGTGTCGTTTTCTCCCCTTCCCAGTGTCGCGTCTTTCCCTAATTAAGCGTCGAATTCTCCCTCACTAGGGTCGTCTTTCCCTCACCCGGCGTCGTGTTCTTACCTGGCGTTGTCAATATTTTCTCCCTACGTCGTTTACCCCCTCGCTCGGCGTCGTGTAAGGACAGTTTTCGTCCTAGTCGACTGTGGGTCGTAAAGAGGGTTATTGATGGACTGAGTATTGATCTTGAATTGCATGCCGTCCCATACGACCTTCCTCATCCTTACTGCTACCTACTGGGGCTAAGTGTTTGGAGTAGGGTCAACCTGAGACTAAGACAGGAGGACAGTTTAGTGGGTGAAGTGAGGCCAGAGCGGACTAAGACATGAGGACAGCGTAGCGGCTGAAGTGAGGCCAGAGCGGGTTAAAGCGTGAGGATAGCCTAGTCCCTGTGGTTAGGCCAGACTGGTGCTTAACGTCAGTTGCACATATTACATGAAAGTAGCAACTTCAGATATCGTTAGCAGACGAGTGGTACTGCTTCACGTGAGAGTGGATGGGTTGTTGAATATCTCAATCCCCTTCAGCAGGACCATCGAGCACGACGGCACGACCCTCGAGCACGACGGTACGACCCTTGAGCACGACGGTACGACTTTTAACTGTAATTACCATTGTGCTGCAAAGGTTTAACCGACTGCATGGCTCTCTCTTATCCAGTACCATAACTGCTGTTGTAACTAGCTGGGATTGCGTTAGTCCCGAAACTCTGGCCAGTGTGGTGTGTGAGACTGTTATTTGTTGCAGTCATCACGAACAGTGTAGTATATATTTGCCTCATCACGGATCCGGTACTGCTTGCACATCATCTTCAGGCTTTCTCTTAGCCTTCTCTTTCCTAAACCTAGATTGCTGTCTGTTGCTGTTTTTGCTTAACGTACACGTGGGCTGCTGGCATTCAGTCCACAAACTCTCGCTCTCTCTTACACTTGATACTCGTCACCTTGTACATCGCATGACTCTCAATCCTCAACTCTTAAATTTTCTTGCGGTGAGGGCAACGCGCTGGCTCTAGTTAATGGCAGAGTCTCGGCATAGGTGGCTAGAGTGAAATCTGAAGCCTTCCACCTTAATCATCCTTCGACTACCCTTCCTTCTCTTCATTCATCCCTTTTCGTTCGCTGTGATGTTGCTACACTCTCTCTATTCTACAGGTTTTCTTTCGGCCTCTGCTCATGAGAGCTCTCTGCCTCTGTCCCAGCCACTATGGTCTGGACCAGCGACACTCGCTTGGCCATTGCTCCACGTAGTTTTTTTGTATCAGCCAGCTTACGACGGTTGACCGTTATGTTACGTCCTTTCCTCGGACTGCAAAGTTGTGGAATTCTCTACCTTCATCCGTTTTTCCCTTCCCATCTGTAGCATTTCCAGCTCTTGAGAGTGAGGTCTACGAACACCTGATTATCCACATAATCTTTCATCCTAAACTGGCCACGATGTCTTCGTCCGTAGTATGTCGGCTACTGCAAAGTGAATGGGAATTTGGAGTAAATTTGAGGATATCGCTTAGAAATTTAAGTTGTGTTTTGAAGTGGAAAAGGTTACACTTGAGTGCTATATTCAGGATTATAACATTCTGTCTAGGTTTTAAGATTAAGAGATGATATTATCAATGACGTCAGATTTTTTTGAAATGCGTTAATAAGGTAGTTAAAGTCAGATGATAATGTGGAGGGAATGATGTTAATTGATGGCCACAAGTGTATTAGGACTGTTACAACCACTTGGTAAAACGGTAATGCAGGCGCCTTACTGTCTTCTGGATGGGGTTCCTTTTCTGTTTGAAAATTGCGTAGTCAGACACCTAAGAGCATCTAACATGGTAAGGCCTTAATATGAGTTGTTCGTAAGGTATTCCAGTGCCTTCTGGATCCTCAGTAACCTTCTTTACGTTATGTGTGACGCTTGTAACAGCCGACCCGTCACCTCAGAGGCAAGGAAGCATCAGCGAAATGCTCGTGTATAGGTTAGGAGCACGTCATCCAACACGGTGTTGATGGATCCTAATGTTAAGCTCTTAAGGTGTTGACAACTGATTTGATCCGTTTATTTGACACCTTAATCTGGTTTAGTGTTGGTTTCATATTTTTTTTTCCAGGGTTTAGATTTAATGAGGGAAAGATCTACTGTAATGAGAGAACTAGTCTTCCAGATGTTAAGGGATATGGTGTTGAATCATTTTAGTTATGTTTGCGTTTGTTAGCTAGTATTGCGTCCTGCTCTCACAGATAGATAAACAAAGGCTGTGGTTAGGCCCTGTGTGAGCCTTGGGGGATAAAGGATGGGGCGTTTAGTGCCCTAGGCCTTTGGTTCCCCTCCTACAGTGATGAGGGTTAGAGCCTCACAGTGATGGTGGGGAGTGACAGTTCAGTTCTCGTATTTACAGTCCTAAGATTCGTAGGAAAACCTTTGGCTTATGGCATCATTTTGTGCGATATCGAGTGGTTTTAGGGGGTAGCTGTTAACTTTAGACACGGGAGTCGAACTCAGATTTTTGACTTAATGGATATATAGAAGGTTTTAGTAATGATTTTGATACTCCAACAATATTTTAGAAGTGATTGTGATACCAACAACTGTATTCGGGGGTTATAGAGGCTGTCGGAGGCGTTCCTCCACGTTATGAACGTACACTGCGTGGTTTTTCCGTGGAGTCTGTCGTCACATGATCTAAGAACCTTGACTTTGGACGTTGTTCAGCTTCATTCTTCTTGATTTCGAAAAGGGTCACATGATGTCCCATACTTCTTATCGCTAACGAGCGTCTTAGTCTTATCATTTGAGATGACTGATCCTCACCGCAGCGTGAGGAGAGCGTGTGAGGTGACTGGTCCACGCCGCAGTGTGACTGGAGCCTTCAGCATGAGAAGAAAAAAAAAAAAGATTGTGTGAGGAGGTCTTAATGTTTTTGTGGCGAGTCATTGTCGCTTTAGTGGGCGGACTGCTGGAGGGTGTGTGAATGAAGTAGTGTCAGAACTGATCGCGGGACACCATCATCACCTAGTGCTGTTGCTATGCCCCGTGTGAGGACGATGCGTTGCGTCTCACATGTGACTGGGATTTCTCCCGTCATTGCCTAGCTCGTAACGCGCTATCACAAGCGGCTGTTTAACGTGAGTACTTTGCTTAGATGAATTAGAAGCCTTTTTGGAGACAGAGACTGTGCTTGATAGTTAGAGGCCCTGTGGTGTAATTAGATCAGCTTCGTAGGAATTAATGAAGGTACGTGCGTTAAATCTCCCCTCCAGGAAATTCACCAGTTTTTTATATTCGGTCTTGTAAGGTGACATGGTCGACCTATGGCGACTAGAATATCATGAACGGAGAGGAAAATCGTCAGACTGACGAAGGATTACGGTGTTGAGTTATCGTGGGTGATAGCGGTGGGATAGCAAGAGAGATAGGGGAGGGTCAGTGTATGACTTGGAGGGCAAGGGAGTGAGGAAATGCATGGCGTTGGTGCTCGGATGTGGGTAAATGAATGATGACGAAAGGGTTGGAGTGGATGAATGACTTTCACTCAAGGACGTGAATGAATAGATGAATGAATGAATGAATGGCGTCGATGCATGGGCGTGGGTAAATACATGACTGATGTAAAGACGTGAGTAAACATATGACTGACGCAAGAGCTAGATTAGATATAAGGCTTTGACGCAAGGGTGTGAGTAAATACATATACTTTGATTGCAAGGGCGTGAGTAAAAGCATGGCTCTGACGCACGGGCGTGAGTCAGTGAATGATGTCGACGCAAGGGCGTGAATGAAAGTATCGCTAAGGCGCTAGGGCGTGAGTCAGTGAATGACGCCGGCGCAAGGGGGTGAGTAGATGAACAACTTGCAACGGCAGAGGGCTCCTGAGTCAACCACCGGGGTCCCATGGGAACCTTGGCTCACACCATGTAGGATCCGGCGGGCGACAAACGCTTCCCTCATTACACAGGATGGCACTCTATCTTAGTGTGTGTATTATGACCAAGTTGTTGTTATTACCCGCATTGTGCATACTGGGAGGGGTTTTTACACTTTTACACTCTCTTACACTCTTATCCTTGGAATAGAGACCGCGTGACAGTGACTGCATAACTTACGTGACAGTGACTGCCTAGCCTACGTGACAGTGACTGCATAACCTACGTGACAGTGACTGGATAAGCTATCTGACAGTGCCTGAATAACATACGTGGCAGTGACTATATAACCTACGTGACAGTGACTGCCTAGCTCACGTGACAGTGACTGCGTAACCTACGTGACAGTGACTGCATAACCTGCGTGACAGTGAGTGGATAACCTACGCGACAGTGACTGGATAAGCTCTATGCCAGTGACTGTACATCGAAGCTGCATGACAGTGATTGTGCAAAAAACATTCATGACAGTGACTATATAAGAAACTGCATGACAGTGACTGTATAAGAAGCTGTGAGAGAGTAACATGACTTAAGAGGATGCTTGACAGTGACTGCAGTGACATTAGATACGTAACTGTATACACGACGATGATTTTTTTCCCACGAGAGTAGCTGCATGAGAGAGGCAGTCGTTCCCATAGCAGTAGCTGCATGACAAAGACATTGTTTCTCATGACAGTTGCTGCATGGAAGAGGCAGCTTCCCATAACAGTAACTGCATGACAAAGACATTGTTTCTCATGACAGTAGCTGCATGACAAAGGCAGCTTCTCATGACAGCAACTGCATGACAGGGGCAGCTTCTCGTGACAGTAACTGCATGACAGAGGCAGCTTCCCATGACAGCAACTGCATGACAGGGGCAGCTTCCTATGACAGCAACTGCATGACAGAGGCAGCTTCTCATGATCAGCTGCATGACAGAGGCAGCTTCTCAAGCACTTGAGGTGGCACCCCCGTCAGACCGTGAGACAGACGGAGGACCGGAAGGAGGCTGGTGTTGCCCACGTGCATCGGCTGGACGTGGACAGTGTGGGGAGAGCACAGGACGGGCCCCGGCTGTGGCTCTAGTGGTGACCATTCTGTAGTGTGTGCTGGACAAAAGGGAAGGGAGAAAGATATGGAAGAGGAAAATAACAATTGTTAAGAGAGAGAGAGAGAGAGAGAGAGAGAGAGGTTGGGAGGGAAGAGAGATAATCTGTCATTCAGCCTCTGTTCCCACACTAATTCCTGATTTCTTAACCTTTCATATTTCTTGCTCCTCTTCATTCATACTTCCCTTTTTTATCCATATTTCATTCACAGTCCATCCCGTATCATGACACGGTGGCAAAGCTCCTCCTCTATTCTCCCATCCCTGTAATTCTTCACTTACATCGATCCTTCAATTTTTTTTACTGCATCCATTTCTATCATTTCCCACCCACATCCATTCTCATTTCGCCTTCGGTATATCTTATTCACCCGTTGTCCATCCTCCTGTGCTGCACCTTGTGCCCAGCCTCCTCTCATATGTGTGTGTGTGTGTGTGTGTGTGTGTGTGTTCCTCAAGGTGCACACACACACACACACACACACACACACACACACACACACACACACACACACACACACACACACACACACACACACATCAGGAAGACTAACGTGTAAGCTCTTACGTTCGGCAAATCAGAAACGGTGACAAAAACTGGTCCGGGGGCACGCCATAAATGTTTCAGCAAGGCCGTCACTGCCTACCACGTGGTAATGGATGAGGTAGTACGTATACACACACACACACACAGGCCTCGCATACTCATACTGCACACACACACACACACACACAAGAGACAGAGATCAGGCCCCCACGACTGTAAAACTCCCACCCCATACAATACAGTAGGTAATCACACACATACACATACATACATATAAACATTCTCCCTCCAAAACAAGGGTTTGAAACTCCTCTTCTCTCTACCTTTCTAGGGAGCTTCCGTAGTGAGAGTCACTGTATACCCAGGGAAAGTGAGAGTTGATGATAGAGGAGGTCAGAGAGCAAGGGGAACATTAGAGGTGGTCAGGTCAAAGGAGAGGTAAAGGCGGAGGAAGCTTCCCTTAATGGCTGAGACAGATCTGAACCTTCTGGGGCGTCAAGTCAACACCTCTAATTGTCGAGCCTCCGGCTCAGCTGCCTGTCATGACATCCGTCACTCTAGGGTCTACAAGTAGTCGATTTAGCGTGTCATGTGACAAGCGGGGACAAGACTCCAATCGAACAGTTTACTGGGTCTGGATGAAAACCTCGTCCCCAATATCAGCGTCAGTGTCTCGATTGCTGGTTTCGTGTGTTGTGATAGCATCCCACCCGATTTTGATTTTGAGGATTGTCAGCACCGTGCGTAAGGAGGACTTTTATTTCCCCCTCATTTAACACCATGTGGTAGAGTTCTCGTTAGAATCCATCGTCCTGTTAGGGTATCACCCTCACAGAGTCGACAGATCCCATGGCGCTGCTGCTTCCTGAGACCCAGGACCTCCCTCCCCGTCAGTAACTGCGGGTGGTGTTGGTGGCCGGCTGCTGGGCAGGGTAGGTCGCACGGCCGAGTTAAAAGGTCAGGTGTGGCGACTCCGTTATCCTGCCGGGGCAGTGAGCCAGGCGGTGGTGGTGTTGAAGGAATAGGAGGAGGAGTAGTGGAGGGGATCCTAGGACCTAGGAGGTGACTCTGGCCCAGGGTCAGAAAGGGGAGATATACGAATATTGGTGGGTCACAGGGGCGATGGCGATGGCTCAGTTGGTAATACTGGAAGCAGGTGATGATGATAGCCCAGGTGGTGGGGGATTAGGAGCAGTGGGTCGTGGTGAGCCGCAGGTTGAGTGGACCAGGGATGACTGGTAGGCCAGCAGTTCATTAGGTCAGGTTCTCCTAGTGGTGGTAGGGATGGTGGTGAGTTGGCTGGTAGTGGTCGTGGTAGCGGGCCGTGTTTTGACGGTATTTCGTCAGGTGGCGACAGCGGTCCAAGAATCAGGCCCTTTTTAGTGAACGCTTGCGACACGGATCCGACGCTGCTGTCGTCTAGGGGATTTACTGCGAGATTTGGGTTACCTGGATGTCGCAAGGCCGATAAGAAGGTGCAAGCTGTAAAAGGAAATAAAAAGTCATTGCGGGGTGACGCCAGCTGCTGATGAAACTGGTACACACATTCTTAACTGTAAGACAGACATACATACCCCAGTTTCCCCAGATCGGATGCCAGTCATTCGCAATGTATTAGTCAAAATACGCTCCCAGCATCGACATAAGCGTCTACCCGGTAGTAATAAATGCAAGCAAGTGATTGGAATAATGAAAAGGGTTCAGAAAACGATTCCCGTGATAAATGTCCGCCGTCATACCACGGCCAGAAAAGGTAATGCGATCCCCGCTTGATCTCCAATGCAGTGAGCGGACGATGATGGAAGCCGTCGTCTTGTGTATCCAACTTCGTGAGTGCTCCCACCAAGCGGCGCGGCGCGGCTCGGGCAATTGCGGCTATCAGTACACTCTTAATGATCTCGTTCTCAGCACCCCACCACCGGCGGGAGGCCGGGCAAGTTTTTATTTGGATTACGGGTTTTCTTCCGTAAACCATTCTCCGAAGTAAGGCCCATACGAAGTTGATTCTTTGTTTCCTCGTAGAGCAAAGTCCGCTCACCCTTGTGCCTAAAGGAAAAGAGAAGAGATTTACTAGGCGAATGAAGACAAAGGTGTATAAAAGTGTGAAGGCAAATA
>JAYMFT010074291.1:0-14483 GCA_038088735.1 Panulirus argus
CTTACCACCACCAGCAGTGTTCTAGTTATTACTGTAGGCAGGTGAGGCTGATGCCCCCTGGACTTCGTCATTAATAAGTTACACTGTATAACTACGACGTGGGTCTCCAATATTCAGGACAAGCGTCAGGCGGAGGGAACATAAAAGAAGTAATTTGCATGTTAATCACCTTGCAGCAGCCACGTATTTACTCACCATGAAAGGTTTCTGGATGAAACGTGAGCCACTGATTAACGCTAATAAGTAATTACACTGAAGAGTTCTTCAGACGACAGCCTGGAAATACATTATAAGAAAACTTGTAAGCACAGCACAGCAAACATTAGAGGTAAAACAGAAGACAAAATGGAAGGATAGCAGAAGACAACCCAGATATAGAAGATAACGACCTGGGTTTAAGGTTGAAAAGACCTGGAGGTACAGCAGATGAAGACTGTGATGTGCAACAAAAGACATTATGGAATGCAGCAGATCCGACATGGAAGTAAATATGAAGACTTCTCGGGTATACAACTGAGGACAACCTGGAGGTACAAGAAAAGAAACCATTTAGGTGCAGCATAAGAAGCCCTGGATTTATAGAAGAGGAAGACTTGGAAGTGGAGCTGATGACAAACTGGAGGTATATAAGATGACAATCTGAAGGTAAAGCAGAAAGCAACCTGGAGGTACAGTAGAAGACACCCTAGAGGTACTGTACAGCGGAAGACAAACTAGAGGTACAGTAAAAGACAACAGAGAGGTGCAGCAGAAAACAACCTGGAGGTGAAGCAGGAGACAACCTGGAGTTTCAGCAGACGACAACCTGGAGGTACAGCAGCTGAAAAGCTGGAAAGGGAGCAAAAAGCAACCTGGAGGTGTCATACAAGACACTTTTAAAGTATAACAGAAGACAACCTTGTGGAACAGCAGATGACGACTGCGGTGTGCAGCAGAAGACAACCTAGAGGTAAAACAGAAGACATTATGGAAGTACAGCAGCGGACGACCTGAAGGTAAAGATGATGACAACCCGGGAATACAGCCGATGACAACCTGTAGGTAAAAAAAAAAAAGAAACCATTTCGGTACAGCAGAAGAAGCCTTGGAAGAATAGCAGATGATGACTTGGAGTTCCAGCAGAAGACATCCTGGAGATACGATAGAAGACAACTTAGAAGTACAGCAGAAGACATCTTGGAGGTACGATAGAAAACAACTTAGAAGTACAGAAGAAGACAACCTAGAGGTAGAGCAGAGAACAACCTGGAATTTCTGCAGATGATAACCTGGAGGTACAGCGGGTGACAACCTGTAGGTATAGCAGAAGACAACCTGGAGGTACAGTAGCAGTAAACCTGGAGGTACATTAGAAGACAACCTGGGGGCGCAATAGAAGACAGCGGGTTACTAAATGTAAGGAATATCAAGGGGGTCATGAAAGGCAATACTGTTTAGAAAGAAGAATTATTTTGGAAATGAAATGGCATCCAATAAAGAATTATAAAAGGGTATAAATTTAAGTAATCTCAATTTATGTAATGCAAAAGATTATTTGAATTAAATTGTAAAAAAAAAGCAATGAAATCTTTATACGTTTCTTTACTTACGTAGAAATGTAGACCTATCATGGGACAGGAACGTAACAAGATCAGGAGACGTCACAAAACTATAAATACAACGTGTAAAAGTCTACATGACAACTTTGGCTGGAATCCGGAGGCGTGTTAATACTCTCAGGTCTTAGGCCGGGTGACCTGCTCAGGGTTTCGGGTCTCTATGTGTTTCACGCTATCGCCAAATGTATATACATCTTTTTTGATAAAATACGTTTCATCTGGGATGGAGATTCCATTTTCCTTCACCAAAATGATCCTCAAAAGTTCATCTATTGTTACTTAAAATAAATCTATGAAAAAGCAGATATGTCAACATGGAATCACGTGACCAAAGTATATTATTAGCATTCATATGTAAATATGTATAGCTTCTAAATAATCTTTAGATAACATAACTATTCACTTATATTATCTATGAATTTCACCAGAAGTAAAGCATAATAAGGGTTTGAAGATGAATTATATGGAAACAAAATCCACCCATTTGCGTCCTGGCTTTCGAGGTCTCGTTCAGTGATTCACCGCTAACGTCAAACATGTCAATGATTTTAACGGAAAATGTCTTACCCCGTCAAGGTGATCCAACATCCTTAGTGTGATTTCTCTATCCAAGTATAGAACACTATAATATTTGGCCTCCATTTGCTGCTTATTGTGACGAACGCTTGTAATCTTCATGGCGTCAGCCACTAAAAGTTTCTACTTTTTCAGTGTCTGTACACCAGAGGGAGATGCTTTAGGATTATTAGCCATTGTTCTTATATCAACAACTATGTCAACAGTTTTCACACCGTAACACTGAGGTAACACCGCCTGAAACGAATTTAAAACAATTATACAAACACAGACACTGCCTACATCCATACGTCACCAGTGTTCCGGGTTAACTGACACAAACGTCACAAATTTGAACTAAGGAGAATATCTAAGAAGCGTAACTATCTCGTGTTATCAATATCTTTATGAGGTCGTCAAATATTGCCCATAACGCCATCTTATGGGTAAGCTAGTTACTTGTAAAGGAGAAAGTGTAGAAAGTGGGAAGCGTAAATGAAGCTTTCTCGTACATGACAACAGCTAAAATGCACTTAATGGGAAAACTATCTTATCCTGATAATCAATCATTTTATTTTGAACACCGCATAGATATGAAAACGACTTTAATGTTATTTTAACCATTAACACTACCATCCAGAATCTTTCGAAATCCACGTAGACCCATGTCATGCATGCTATGTGCCACCACCTCCTTCTACTATGCAGAAATTATCAAAATAAAATATCAGAGGAAATGACAGGCACACAACATCCGTTCATTGTGACGCTATCAGACCGCTGAAATAGCAGCTAAAATAGATACAGTGCTAAATATTGCTTTCGTGCTAGGTTTGTACCGCATTGGTCTGGGAGAGTAACATATTCCTAATATATCTTCCTTGATTGGACAGATATGCCAGCCGTATGATCAATGTTTACTAGCGACGCAGAGGACACGTATGAAAGCCTTTAATATAAAATAAAACCAAAATTCAACTTACAATACTTCATACGTACATTCACGTACGACAACCCAGTGAGAGTTAGGCTACCTTGGGGCCCCGGGCACTCACTATATAAAAACCATCAATTCCTCACTTAAATAAGCAGGAAATTATAACACTCTATACACAAATCTTGTAGAAGCTAGTCAAAGAGTCGATATCATGCTGGTTTAACACTCAGTAATACTCATGTGGAATCATTGTTTCTAAATATTGTACACCCCAGTCTCCTTCAGCATTTAAAGCCATTATAGTCAAATAGATTTTTCAAGGCAACTCATCTATTGGGAAAAGCATATCCAGCTGTGAAGTATCTAGTTCACGAAGTAAATTTAAAGGGTCTTCTCATCTCTTGTGACTTGCCCTTTTTTTACTGAACATAATGAAGGAATTCATCAGAGAAGAGTCCTCCAGGTCCTCTGGATACGTTTGTTGCAACCTTGTATCCATTTGACGTATTTCAGTGGCATCATTTCCTTCAACAGTGCTCACGTCAGTCAGTACACCGACAAGGGTACTGACAGCTTAATAAAAAGCCTTTTCCTGGTCCGGTTCTACAGTTAGATGATAAACGATGGTGTAAAGGACACCGAGGTGAAACTGCTTTCGTGCTGATTGTGGCCTAGTTGTGCTAATATTTTTCTTAATACATCTTAACTTCCACTAACAACTCACCTTCCTGTTCGTTGCTGCAAAAGTGAGAACGAATTTCTCTTATCCACGCAAGCAATGTCATACACTTTGGCACAGGTCATAAGTGTACAATCCCTCGCTTGCAACAGCTTCCTTGTATCAATGACGTATTAAGAATTGTAGGACCCTGAGGCCAAAATATTCTTGCTCCCCATCCACCCCCCCTCCCTCGGATTCTTTGGATAATGTAATGAAACTATGTCTGATATATACAGTATTTATTTCTGAATATAACTGCACAAGCTTTGAACGCTTCCAAATACATGGCATGTTTAACATAATCATGGAATCATAAAGGATTTATGATTCAAGGAAAGTCGAATCTTCTCATTTCCAGAGCCGCCCAGGCTATTAGGCCCTTGGATAACCAACAGAAAATCAAATTCTCTTTTTTCAGCGAGAGATGAGTACTTACTGACGTACTAATGTACTTACTTACTTACCTAGAAATAAATGCTAATTTTTTTTCTGAAGTATAATCACAACAGTGCATTACGGCAAAGAAGATAAATTCTGACACTGGAGTCAATACTTTTCCTAACAGGAAAATGATGTGCTTTATGTTACACTAAAGTTATGAGAGCAACGTGGCCTTCTCTTAAAGTGACAGCAGGATTGATCAAAGTGAGTCACTGTCTGTGTAATGGTTAATCCATTCATGCCTGTGTACTGACTAGCCCATCTTTACCTGTGTAGAGGATGGCCCATATTTCTTTGTGTACTGACCAGTACCCCGTTGCCTATAAAAAGGATAGCTCACTTCTCGTTTTGTATTAACCAGCCCACCCTAACCAGTGCATAGGGAAGCCCACCCATTTTAGTGTACTAGTCAAGTTACTCATCTCTCTGGCTTGGTCTGCCCACCCACCATTAATCACAGCTCACACCAGATCTACATTAAGAGTGCTTCTTAATATTATAGTGGTACTCCAGTGCCTTTCTTCACCTGCCATTATGATATCCCACACAACAACCTTAGTTAATTTTCGTGGTCATACTGATTCCATTAAATTCTTTTCACAATCATTTATATGTAAGACTTAAACGTTAAACTGTAAAACACTAGAATAATCAAGTATAATATAACAACTTTAAACCTAATTCTATGAGATTTGACTGCAAAATGTACTGTAGTTGATCTAAAGATAAACATATTTTTTCAAGATAATGATCTGCAATTATCATTTATGCTGACTGCTGAAAGTTGTAACTCGTGCTGAAATGTGACAATATGGAAAGTATGACTCAAAAAAAATTAGGACGTTGTAACACACGTGCGGACCGACATCTGAGTGCTTTGTGCTGATCAATGTTTGATTATTACTTATTCCAGGATATGTGACCTTTTACCACCAGAGTTCTATATTTCCCGGTGGTTTGTGGAGGAACAATGTTTGACACGCTAAGCATAAATGCAGAGGTGTGTAAGCAATGAGCGGTGTTTGGTTATGAAACTAATAGTGCCTTGATTATCAGAGAAGTGCCATTGTCTTAAAGGCAAGAGCACTGGTACCTGAGCAACTCCATTAGTGACGGACACCTGGTGATGAGAGAAACAGTACCTAATCAGCTTTAATAGTGTCGGAATCCTGTCAGCACTGGTGCTGGTACAGTAGTGCCTGCCTTCTTACGGTGAGAACAGTGATGCCTGAGCAGCACTACCAGTGTCTGGCTCTTAGCATCAACACAACAATGCCGTAGCAGCTCCAGCAATATGTGACTCTTATCGACAAGAACAGCAGTGTCTGAGTTGCTCCAGCAGTTATTGGCTCTAATAAGAGCGGTGCCTGGAAAGCTCCAAATAGTGCCTGGCTCTTAGCGGCGAAAGCAACGGTTCCTGAGCAACTCCAGTAGGAACACGGGCAAGCTGGCTGCCCAGCCGAGGATGAGGATGTAGAAGACGCCCTGGAGGTGCTGTAGGGTGAGAACCATGTTGGTCTGCTGCCCCACCGACTCCTGTTGTTGCCGTTTCCAGTCCCACCCTAGCAGTGACTCCATCTCCACCTATAAAGACGATTCCTTTAACCTCAAGACAAACGAGTGTAGTTTACATAGGGTATTCCCTTCGATTAAGTTTTTTGACAAGGATTTTGTGTAAACTGATGGTTCAGGGAAATCATTATGATTTTATTTCACTTTCTGTGACAATGATCTTCTTTATACGATATGTAAAATTTTCCTAATATGAACGTGAATTCACTGTAAAAGAATTTATCAGAGTCCATTTAAATACTCAACCATAACTTTGAGGACCACTTGTTTCGGAATGAAGTTCATCCTGGGTGCCTCACAATAAGTGCTTCACCTTGTACCAGTGTTGGACGAGGCCAGCCTCCACCATCCGTCGGATGCCCTGGTCAAACTTGTACTTCCAGTGTGTGAGCTTAGGGAAGTACCACGACATGTAGTTTTGTTGAAACTTCTTCACCAAGTACCAGTTGAACACCTGAAGGTGTTGGTTAAATATCAGGCTATTATGTTCCCTGACTCATTCTCACAGATTTCCGAGTATATCTTCACCACCAACTCAGAACTAGTGGTTAATCTGTAGGTGCTTTAAGACGACAGTGAGTTATATTCTTTTAATCAACTAGAGCATTCAGAGAGAGAGAGAGAGAGAGAGAGAGAGAGAGAGAGAGAGAGAAAGTCTTGCTGCCTTACCTTGTAGCGAGCTCTTAAACGAATGATCATAAAAACTGCGCTCTTGACCAAGGCGTGGGTACCTCCCAGCATGGTGGCCACGGCCTCCTCCTCCTACGGGAACAGGTCCAGTTTGTTGTACAGTCTCATGTAGACGTCGTCCTTTGACTGCCTCAGTAAGTGGATTAAACTGTTACCGTCGTCAACCATCGCCAGCCTTTGGTCAGAAATAAATGAGGAAGTAGCATCCATCCATATAGCCTACTGGCAATATTTCTCCAATGGAGTTAAATAAATGAAATAACTATATACCTTACCTTTATATCCACCATTATTCATTTTTCAAGGTTCAGACTTAGCGTTCAAGCTTTGTTTCTACTGAACTACTTAGGCACTATATAGGAGATAAAAGTATTATTTTTATCATTATTATTACTATCATTATTATTATTATCAATATTATTATTATTATCAATATTTCTATTATTATTATCATTATCATTATTATGATTACGACTATTATCATTATTATCATTATCATTATTATCATCATTATCAAAATACACGTTCAAATAAGAAATACAGATGTTCATTTTACTTCAATAATTTAGTGCATCAATTTAGTATACTAGGTATGACATCTGAGATGTTTCGTATATAATATAACTGGTATTTCAAAGTTCCTTATAACCCATAATACAAGGTACCAGATATCCGTATAAAAGTTTATCAGTAAAGTAAACTTTCGAGCTGGTGTTTGTAAATCACAGTACATTTCCTTATGTAAACCTTGGCAGGTCTGCCGGGTAAACTGACAACTTACCTTTACGGTGTTCTCGTATTCCAGAAGTAACTGTCCAGTCTGGTATACCTCAACCTTTTCTAGACCAATGATTGTCCATCGAGTGTCTAACTTCTTCTGTGGTTAATTGTTAGTGACATTAAATGTTCGAGTGAAGATGATAAGGTCATCCAAGCTGCTAGGATCATAGAAGCTCTGGCGAAGTATATATGAGCTTATTATCGCAAAATAAGTTAGACATTGAGTGGAAATAGGATTGGAGCGTGATGTTTAAATTGTACCCCAGAGTGTATCCTCCTTTAGATGATAAATTTCGAAGACTAACTCTATTAAGTTCTTCATACCAAATACAAGGCCTCTAACTTACACTCATTCTCAGCCAGCTGCTAGAGAGTGTGGATGGAAGACACTCTACCTGTAGTCACTATCAGCCAGCTGCTGGAGGGTGAGGATGGTGGACACTGTACCTGTAGTCACTATCAGCCAGCTGCTGGAGGGTGTGGATGGTGGACACTGTACCTGTATTCACTATCAGCCAACTGCTGGAGGGTGTGGATACGTCGTGGGTCGGCAGGGATGGCAAAGATGGCAATGAGGTTGCTTGTGTAGTAGACGCTGACAAGGAGGCAGCTGAGATACCAGACGCCCAGGAACATCCTCTGCCACAGCGCCCGAGGGAGAGCTGGGATACCCTGGCAAAACACTCCACGCTGCAGATACAGCCAGGTGGCCACCACGCCGCCCAGGAACGGCTGACCACCGACCCGCTCCTGTACAGTTGGGGACAACCATATCGGTTCAGAGTTATATAACGAAAGATTGAAAGTTAGTCTTGTTTTTATTTCTTTTTTCCTGAAAAGTGATCTTAGGACCAAAACTTTCCAATGAATACACATGAAGATATGTTTCATTGGATAACATATCAAGAATATTTGAAGCTATATATGTCGTGTGGCCTCATTTTCAGTGTACATGATGTACACAGTTGAGTGAGATTTTCATTGCAATGTAAATCACTATAGCAAAACCAGCGAAACTCTCCAATAAAAGAAAACTGTAGACTTTGATATCAAATTTGATGATGATATGTTTCCTACTGGCATGTAGTTCCCTCTTGTTTGTGTGTGTTATCTTGTCGGGAAAATGTGCTGAATCAAATTCTTCGAAAGCAAAACACAGTTAATAAAATGTTCATATTGGATTTCATTTACAAAAGGAGTCTTCTAAATATAGCTATTTTTTTAAGGTTGTTCATAGCTATACAAATATACATTTACATGTATTCATCTGTATGTGTGTGTGTGTGTGTGTGTGTGTGTGTGTGTGTGCGTGTATGTGTGTGCTATTGCTATTTGAGTGTTACGTGGAGAAAGTTTTACATTCATGTTGTCTCGCTTCTTAATCTTGTATGTATGAATGTACAATACCTTTGCTTCTACGTATATAAACACACACACACACACACACACACACACACACACGCAAACACACACCAAACTAAGCCAGACACGCATATAGCAACAAGTCCCGGAGAAAAGATGAGCACCTGGCTTGGGTGTGGGCCGACTGCGCGCCCAGGCTTCGAACCCGGATGGGCCCGTGCTGTGTGTGTGTGTGTGTGTGTGTATGTGTGTGCGCGCGCGTACATACTCCTTCTTGTTTGTTTCCTTTTTGTTTGTAATTGCATCCTTGTATATGTGTGTCCATGTATATCAAAAAAGCTGACTCACTATGATGGTCAAAAGGCCCATGATAGCGAGGAAAGTGGCAGCAAGGACGGCTCACACCTGAGGCTGGAAGGGTCGGTAGATGTTAACCAAATGCGGTAGCGGCTGCGGCCTCAGCAGGAAGGCACCATAACCTTCCATCCAGAAAGAGGCGGATGCATCGAAGTCTCTCAGGCGATCTGGTGTTTGATATAAAGAACTGACAGTGAAATTTTTTTCCTTTCTCTGAATAACACCCAAAAGACCATTCCAGGAGCCGTTTTCTTCTGCTCCCCACTTTAGATTAGGAGACCTTAGCGTTGTATATGTAAGATTCATACTTGATGACAGGGTGTCCAACATCTCCAGTGAGACTCCCACTCTGGAGCCATCAGAGGCAGAGTTTCTCTGGTGTAAATAGGGACGATCTCTATACCTTGTGGCCAGCTCAAACCTGTAGCCGTCAAAGCTCGGATGTCTGTCTGTGAATACACTGTCCCACTTACTGCAGTGCTGTTTATTCCACTCACCAAGGAACTTTAGAGTGCTTGATGAGAAGGGCTGGAGAGTATATACACCCATTGTATGAGGCCTTCCATGTACCTCATCAGATAGTTCCGTGATTAATGCCAGCTTCTGGACGCTGTTGAACACGTCATGGTTGAGGATACTGGTGTCAGAGTTCGGCGCCAGGCTGAAGAGCAGGAGGTTCTGGGGCTTCCAGTTAAGTCAGTGCGACTGGAGGAACTTGGTTGGGTTTGTGATAAAGAGCACAAGATGGAGCACGGGGGAGCCATGGATGAAGGCCGGCACTTGCTGGTCTGGCCACGACGTCTCCGTTGACACCAAGACTTAGAGTCACGTGAGGAGTCTCCCGCAACGCGTCTAGAGCCATTATTGCTTGCTGGACGTCTCTTGGGATGGCATCGTCCAGGTGAACCACCAAAGTCCAGAAGTCCAGCCTCGCAACGGACCCATCAACACTTCTGACAGAACTGTTACCTTTTTCTCTTGCATTTGCTCTATCGTAAGACGGACTCTGTCTATATACAGAGTAAGGAAAACTATAATCAAAGGGAAAATATGTTTTCTCGCCCATTTTGAGTTGAGGGAAACAAAAGAATGTGTGTGAGGATCAAGAGGTAGACGATCACTCTCACTACTGGCTGTAGAGTAACTAACGTCCCGCAGTCCCACTTGCTCCATGTCCTATTGATTCTCAACAAAAAATACTGTCAGTTCTAACGGATTCGTTTATCATATCCATAACTGAAAGTAACATAAGTGTTGCGAATGCCATTTAAGTTTATATATGTGGCTGGCATACGCCTCGTTCCATGAAAGGTGAGAGACTCCACAGATCGTAAATGGTACATGACGGAAGCGCAGGTTCCAACGAAAGGGTTCTGACATGAAAGAAGCTTTAACTGCTTATAAATCTATAATCTTAACAAAATTTGGTAATTACATTGTAATCACAGTGCAGAGGAGAGTAAAACCCACTGTGACATGAATGATATGAACGAAATGATACTGGGGTATGTACTAGATCAATGGATAACCACACCGACTTGCTATACGTCAGTGACATTAGCTTGTGGCAGCTGGATAGCCTCTCACAGGTCACATGTAGCGCAATAGATTTTATCAAAATACATCCTTGAGTCAGCCAGAGGTGCAGACCATAAAGTGTTTTTGGTCACCGCCGCAACACAACTCTGGGTTCACTGGCGGTGCTGGTCATACGTTGCTGGTTAGCACCACAATACAACCCCGGGTCCTCCAGTAGCGCAGGTCATAGTCGTTTCTGGTCACCACCACAACACAAAACAACTTTGGGTCCTCCAGCGGTGTAGGTCATATGTTGTTGCTGGTTACCACCTCAACACCAACCTGGGTCCTCCAGCAATGCAGGTCATAGTGATCACCACCTTAACACAGCCCCTGTTCCTCCAGCGGTGCAGGACATAATGTGCTCCTTGCTGTGGCGTCAGGTGATTAACAGCCCCTAATGATTGCCCTGTGACACAGTGGCTACGCCCTTCTCTGTCACAAACCAGATGTTCTCTTGGAGAGCTTCGATCTCTGTATCTTTCCGCTATAGACAATAGGTGACCGGTTGGACGTCATCATTTATTGCATGTTAACAGAGAAACCATAAGTTTTTACTGAAGGAATCACATTTAAAGACATTTTATATATGTGCACATCCAAAGCATACAGTGAGTATATGGTTTTCTTAATCATAGGGTCTTCTAACCATGTAGGTCATAACATGCTAATACCAGTCATATTAAACAGAGAAAATTGAAATAGTAAGTAAAAAAGTCTTAAGACCAATACTATCAGATCCTGTTGATAAGAGCAAGTTATCATGGCGTTGTAGGACCCAAGTATCACAAAGATCATATGACGATCATATTGATAGGTGGAGATTAAGTTATCATGGCGATAGAGTACCCAGGTATTACAAAGATCATGTGATGATCATACTGACAGGAGGAGATTAAGTTATCATGGCGTTAGAGGACCCATGTATTACAAGTTCATGTGATCATATTGACAGGTAGAGATGAAGTTATCATGGGGTTGGAGGACTCAGGTATTACAAGATCATGTGGGTGATCATATTGACAGGTGGAAAGCAAGTTATCACGGCGTTAGAGGACCCGGTATTACAAGATCATGTGATCATATTGACAGGTGGAGAGCAAGTTATCATGGTGTCGGAGGATGTACTTCCTTGAACGTCCATGACATGATTAGGTAGGTGCTGACTGGTTGCTGTGCTGTGGTGTAGTATGAGGAGGTAAGTTAGGGCAAGCGAAAAGGACCAATTAAATCTGCCTCAGACAATTAGCCCATTGCTTCAGCAAGAGTCATTATTTTCTTACGTTTAGAAGTTACCGGTTTATCACCTATTTTATGTTATGAATATTCTTCTCTTAGTTACGATTTTCTTGATATAGAAATTTATTCGTAAGTGACAACACACCAGGAAATTAATATTACATTCTGAGGTTCTTATTGCTGTATATAATTTCTCCATTGTTCATGAATATTTTATCATCCGTGCTAAAGAGCTTACAGAACAATGCATGGGAGGCCATTTGTCCTTACATAGAAAACCATTTAAGGAAAATATTATTACGTACTCTATTCAGTAAAGCAACTGAAGCCGAAAAGTTCGCTGATTAAACTGTTGATATGATCAATACAGCCAGAAGTTGAGAGCACCTTGGAGGTCAGTCGGACCTCAGATAGACTGGAGGTGGTGCAGCCCACTTGACCCTCGTGCTCATCACTTCGTTCACCTTCAAAATGTTCGGGAAACCTTACTTTGTACGTATGTTGGCGCTACTCACTGCAGTTGATAAAGCTTCGACTCTCATATTTGAAGGCTTATACTTGACTTGACTTGTGGCTGAAGTGAAGATGGAGATTTCTTCAGTCTTGGTGTTGATTGGAGGGTCGGGGATGGGGAATGGAAGGGGTTGGGAGAGTTTTGGAGTGAGTGGGGATAGGGGGTTGTCTGAGAAGAATAATAGGATATGGGAAGTATAGAAAAGGCATAAAAAGACTCAGGGTTCAACCAAAGAACTACATTGTTCTTAGTAAGAAGTTTAAGTCTCTATTGCCGAGTCAGAGCTCTTAGTCGTCAGGCTTTTGTTACATATTGATGTTTTAAGCGACTAAGCTGCTGAAGTCCAGATAACCATTGCTGTGTTGTTTGAGGTTGTTGGGGGGCTCACCAGGTCCTTGTGTTTCTGGCTGCTTACCCCATCTTTTTCGTGATGTTGCAGGGATGGGTGATGTCCAGAGCGTACACGGGGAAATGTGACCCGTGTTTGTCTGGGGAGTGTGGCTTGTGATGGGTGTATGTGTGATGCGGTCCTGGTATTACTCTGGACCTCCTTTCTAAATTCTTCTGCAGCACCAACGCTGCGCCACTTCTAGAAGCAGGGAAATGAATGACTCCTTTGGAGTGAGTTCTTTGACGAACTGTACTCACAATGATACATCCTCATCAAAGGCGACTTTTCACTCCCGGTTTAACCTCAAAACCCGGAGTCCATAACACCTTTATCAGTAATCTGGCCAAAACATGACATATCCTGTTCATCACAAAGTGGTGCTATCGTCTGGGATTCCAGCTGTAAATCACATCGTCACTAGGCCAGGCCAGGCCAACGTGGGGAGCAATGTTATCCACATTGCAAAATATAACACTGTCTATACTATAACAGGTCATCAATAGCAAATATATATGATATATATACAAATCTATTGTAATGCCTTTTGTACATATATCATGGCTTTCACTTAGTCAAGCAGTTTATGGACTATAACACTTATAAAAGTAACCAGTATGGTATGATTCTTGGGTCAGTTAGTGGTGCTTGGAATATACCTTTCATGATGAAATTTTGATGAAAGAGAACATTTGCTGATGTTAATATAAGGCCCGCAAGTTGTTCCTAGTAATACAACACCGAAGGTCCTAGAGTGATGGGTTTGTTCATATTTGATAGGTTAATAATGGATCTATTTTCATGCGTTGTTATGATCTATTTTCATTCGTTGTTATACATCATGTTGAGTACAGTGGTGCTAACAATGTTCTCTCCATACAGACTGACACCCGCGTATAAACCACCTTGAACACCTACCAACTGTCAACCACAGTAAAACAACACCGACTTTCACCCATCGACAAACTAAACTTAATCTGCAACGACTGTCACCGAAGGTTAAAACACATAAACCCCAAGTATAGCACTTCAGGATTAAACCAGACATAAACCATATTGACTGTCACAACACCATGTGTCAGTCAAGATCAAACCATATACAAACCATGTCGACTGTTATACATTGTTATACCAGACCTGCAAAAGACCGACTGTCACTGAAGGTTAAACCTAACTATAAAACTCTCATCCATAGTTCCAGAAACTGTTACAACTTCTACAGAATTTGGACCAAGTCTGAATGAAGCCATTAAAGATTTTTCGTCCGTCACCCAGACAGAAATAATCTGATATTTAGGGAGGCGCCAATTGAGATGTGGCTCATGGTAGGTCTCTCTCTTATCTCTATCTGCATATCCATCTCTGCTGCACATCACCCTCCCATGTTATCCCCTCCGCCGCCGCTGATCTCTCTGTTCCATTTTCTTCCTCTGCAGCTCTAATAACCCATGTTTCACCCTCCGCCTTTCCCGTTCCCCTCCCACTCTCCACGACTCTCCTCCTCCCCTTCATCTCTCTCTCTCTCTCTCTCTCTCTCGTAACTCGGAGAGGACGTCGATCGCAACCCAACTATAGAAAAACAGCACTCTATATAGAGATTCCGCTTTCTTTAACTATTTTATGATCCAGTGGTGTTCATTTAACTGTCTCGTACCTCTGGTTCAAGACCACAATAAACTGTCTCTACATATTGCCTTTACAGTGTTCCTCTCTCGTAAAGCCATGTCGCCTCTTCAACAAAGTTCTTCACG
>JAYMFT010074302.1:0-14483 GCA_038088735.1 Panulirus argus
TAACTATGACCTGGCTCATTTCAAGAGACATGTTTTTCACTTTCTCAAAAATTTGTAAATACTTTCCCCTGTCTGTTCTTCCCCCTATCTCATTTCTCTCTATATTTCAATTAGGGCCCGGCCTTGATGTGGACTTTGGTCCGTGACTGGAACCTTCAACATAAAAAAAAAGACTTGTGGAGGGTATGTAGACACACAGGCCGCGGCTCTAAACAACCTGGTTGATCACACGAATCACAGTGCTACTTAATCCCAGACAGAGCTGTGATAGATGGAAAGCCTCCGAAACCATCGTAAAGTATACGTAAGATGATTTATAACAGTATATTTACTGTATATGTTATACTCTTTCGTAACTGTATATTTACACTATATATTAAGCTACATTATGATTATATATTAACTGTATACTGAACTCTGCAAGACTGTATATCTATCGTATAAGTAGCACAACTTCATCACTGAATATGTTACGCATTGTGCTGTCTTTTGTCTGAACGTTTAATTTTTGTATTGCATTCATCTATAACTGTATATGATTTGGGAACGTCACACTCACTTCGGACTTTATTCATTGTTTGTGTCACCCTAATTTCATTTCGAGATACCCCTAATCTGTTAGTGAGATCTCTTATCCTATGAATTGCTTAATTGTTCTGTATATATAACTCGAAGCTCTAAGAGCCCCTCAAACGGTTCCTGAAAATCCATAAGAGTCAGGAACTGACGCCACTTTATGTATTGCAGGCTCTAGGAAGCCTGGTCCCCGGGCCGTGAGTAGTAAGTAACATGCAACTGTTTGCGTCTGGAGAGAGCGACTGACGGGAAACGCTTCTATCATCACACCCGGTAACCGAAGCTCTCTATACGTTGTATCCTCGACCAATAAACACCATGTCTGAAAGTTCTGGTTGGTAATCTGACAATTGTTTAGTCTCGCTTGAATCCCTCCTGTCATTCACCCGCATGATCCTTGAGTAATGAGGCAATTTTAATGCGAAAAGAAAAATGCTCCCGCATGCTAATTGGGATGAAGTAGTTGTGCTTATTCAGGTGGATCGAGAGCAGGTGTGGCGGAGCTAGAGTACACAGGAGACTCAGGATACAGAGATACTATTAGACTTTGTTGAGCGGATGTGAAGCGGTTCAATCTGTGAGCGGAGGGCTCTGGACGAGGTTAACTGTTGAGTTTAGGGATGTGTAACTGGTCAGTCCATGGAGATGGGAGGTTTTGGGCAGGGTGTTGACTTTAGGGATGTGTTGCGGATCATCAGTCCATGGATTGGGGGAACGCTAGACGAGGCCGAATTCAAAGGAACCTCGGTTTTCGACGTTCACATCAAAGTCTCAGAGAAACAGATTAGAAAATGAGAAAGCGGAGTGTTGGTTGTGTGTTAGATGGGAGTGGGGGGCTCGAGCTGTGAAATACTGCTGTTTCTTATAGACACAAGTCGATCCTCTTCTTCAAAACTTGCTGCTGAAGGCAGCATACGATTGATGTGTGTGTCACTTGGAGGTAGATATTTTGGGTGATTTTTAATGGGAATGACGTATGCCACGAAACCATGGACTGAATATTTTCCCAAGTTTGTCATAGCTGCCTTGCTTCTCCTCTCCCTTCCTTCCATTACCACTACCATACCCTAGTGTAAGGATCGTGATGGGTCTGAGAAGATGAAAAACCTGGATGCGTTTTTATGGTGGTCGCACGAACTTAAAGAACGATATTTGCGCCACAGATGTGAGTGAGTTTCATGTCATTTCTCGTGTCTTACCTGGACAAGCGCTTGACAAAGACCCTTGGTGGCGTTAGTCAGGTAGGTAGGTAAGTAGCCTTAGCTTAGAGTACCCGACCGTGCTCCGTTGGTCACAGAGACCTCGCAAAGAGGATAAGTACCACGATAAACGTAACATTTACATACAGGGAGTGGAACCTCTGCTCCTGCGTCACTGAAGGTTTCCATAAGCACTTCTATTCAGCCAGGCGACCCATCCACCAATGCAGGCATACTCAGTAGTGCTTGTCGCAAGCGGTGCTGCAGCCTGTCTTATTGCTTGAGACTGACGTTATTTACCTTCCCCCTCCTTCCTCCTATCTACCTCCCAAAAATCTCCCGTCCCTCCTCTCCCTGACTTACCCTCCCCCTAGTGGAAGCAGGGAGGGTATTAGGTGGGTAAATATTAACTCTAGATCATTGTTTGACCGGATCACTGGGAGGGATTTACAGACATCTTGAATTTATGGGAAGTGTTAAGTGGTGCATGGGATCCATCTGTCTGTTTGCTCCACCAATATTATAAAAGTTCTTTTTCAATTCAGTTTCAATACTCTATTCCTTGATAGAGGAATTGAGATCCTAGTACTGTTGCCTGAAAGCCCCCAAAGTCCTTATAAAGGATAGGCTGGGCTACGTTAGGCCAGGTTTGGTTATACGTCGTCGATTAAATTAATAGAGTTTTTATGTGCACATTATTTTCCGTGGATGTTATATTAATTTTATAAACATTTCCCGTCATTTTCTCTTTTAATTAGGTCACACAAACATAAACTCTTCTCATACATTTTATTCTTTTATTTTTCTCACTGCTTTTCCTTCTTTTCTAATTTGTTTTTCTACAAATTTCGTTTTATCTATATTTCCACGAACTTCAAATTTCATTAGCCTCCACCTATGTCACCCATAGTAAAATACTGATTTCTTTTCTGTTATTTACTAATATAGAAACACGTCTCTCTCTCTCTCTCTCTCTCGTCGCACAGCAAGCACGACTGCTAATGTCACCTCTAAGGTAGCACTGAGTGCCCATCCTGTCAAACACGCAGAGAATTAATTGTTGCTTGTGATCATTTAACCTCTTGAGCAGAACGGGCATGACCCCTTAACCACGACGGGGAGGAAGGCCTTTGCCTTTGACCTGACCCTTTTAGGTTTCAGATCAAAGGTCCCGCCATCATATCCATAAGGTTAGCGCTATTGCCTTCAAAGGGTATAACCGGCAACCACCAGCGGACGCCGTCAGTCGCCGCTCGTTTTGGGATGACTATAGCTATCTGTACGAACATTCGCGGGCGTTCCCAGGACGCTCCGCCAACCTATTCACTTTACTAATATATCAGTTTCCTTCTAATAGGTCTATATGTATATGAACGTGTTTGTTGTCGGGAAATGATCGATTTTGTGACGATTGTCTCCGTAACCTGAAATTCCCTTTCCTATCTACTGGAGTCTCAAATATGAAGAAATTCCGAATAGGTCACCCTAGTACCCAGCCCCAGCGGCGTCCAAAACGCCAGTCTGGTGTTGGCTCCCGTGGTGTTAAGATGTGCTCAAATGTTTCTCGTAGACTTTCTTTGACTTACTAGTGTGACCTGTATGTGTATTCCCTTACTCTATATCACCTGGAGACAGTCTGGTGACAGTTTATCTTGTACGTTCGCGATGGAACATTGAAATAGTAATTAAAGACGTAAAATGCTGAATAATTCGGATAAAATTTTGGTACTGCAGCGTTTCGTTCCCTAGTGTTTCGTCTCTACCGATCCGAGAAAAATACGAGACAGTGAGGATAGGGATAGTGAAATAACAGTATTCGAGGCGAGTGTAAGGAAAACTTACAGACTCCTTGTAAATGTTACCAAACTTACACGTTTCATATAAGGAGTGACAGTTTGCCTGAATAAAAAAAGAAATATGCAAGTTAGAATTTTAATATTACTGTTTTTTATTATCACTGTAACGCTGTGTTACTGAGAAGTCAAGAAACGGTATTGGACCATCATGTGACACGAGTCTCACAGGACCTGCAGCATCAACAGGTGGTAATTAGCAAGAAGTATTATTTTTTGGCTAAAAGTATTGAAAAATACAGTTAGCGTTGTCTTTAAGCGTATTAACAATAGCTGTGTATGAATAATGAACATTATATTGGTGAGTGAATGGTTATAGTAATAGTGGTAATTATACTTTACTGATGGTATTGATGATATGTGATAAGGGTGATGAGATCGATGATGATAAATGGTAATGATACTAATGATGATAATGATAACGGTAGTAGCAGAAGTTGTAGACGTAATTAGCGGTAATAATGGTATTTTATTCTCTCTCTCTCTCTCTTTCTCTCTCTACCTATCAATATCCAGTAAGAGGGCCGTGTTGGTCCCTTGTCCCACAAGGACATTGGGAATTAACTGGTAAATAATCCCAACCCATGACTTACGCCTAAACCCCTGGAGGGAGGGAGAAGAACAGATGCGGATGTCGGATGTCGGAGGAGGAGGAAAACGAAGATGGAAAGGAGCTGGAAATAGAAGGGAGGGGGAATACATGCAGGCTAGGAAGGATGAGCTGGAAGTAGAAGGGAAGGGGAATAAATACAGGATTTAAAGACGGGGGAAAAGCTAGGTAAAAGGAAAGTAGGAGGAAGGGAGTAAAGAAATACGAGATATAGATAGACACAAAGTTGGAAACACTAAGGAAAACAGTATATGAAATAAGGGAACAGAGGAAAGAAGTCAGTGAAGGAAAGAGAATATATGAGTACGTAAATGAAAGGAATGAAGAAATCAATGGAGGAGAGGAAAAGAGGGAGAGAAATTATATGAGAACGTAAATGAATGGAAGATACAGGAGAAAGAGGAAGTCAGTGAAGTAGAGATAGAAAATGAGGATGGTCAGGAAGCAAATAGAGGGAAGACTGACGTAAATTCTCCGGTACCGCAATACCAGTCCCTTCAGTTGATGGTCAAATGATAAATGCTTACCTCCTAGAGCGGGCAAAGTTTTTTTTTTTATGCCGCTGTCAGGTTAGGTTCATAACGGCATCAGCTTAATGCGGTGCTGCTGGAGCATCAGCTACCTTCCTTGACTGTTATCTTTAAAATCTTGAAGTTTCGTCGGGATGACCTCCATTTTGAGGACGTTGAGGTGCCTACGGTAGGCACTGCTTTAGTAGCAACTGGAAAACTTTTATATAATTGGGGTCACGAGTTTCATTTGCATTTGGAAGAAATTCTTTGATATCAAAGATTATACTTGAAATTAGTAATCGTTTGTCAGGCCCTTTTCTGCTTTATCCGTTCCACGCAAATCTATTCGAGAGCCCCCTGCATGCATCACATGCATAGCCATCAACAATTGTCATACCACTACAACCTCCATCACACAGTCAGGTGTCTACTTGCCATCCGTCCAGACACCACCACTGCAGATCATTCATACACCGCATCGGCAGCGGTCTTCATTATCATCTCCAGCAACCACCACAAAACCTCGCCTACTAACACAGAGGCCCCATCCCAAACTGCTATTAGGAACCTCATCAGGAATCAGTAGACTGCCTCACCCACGTTTGTGTAAACTGCCTCGCAAACGTTTGTGTAGATAATGTCTGTTTAACCCCCCCCCACACACACACACACACTCCCCTTTGTTATAACCCTACTGTCTATATTGTGTACAATTCCTGTGTGTATATTTTAAGGTCTGTGTGTGGCGTTAATTCAATAAACCGTTATTATTATTATTATTATTATTATTATTATTATTATTATTATTATTAATATTATTTTTATTATTTTCATTATTAGTATTAGTATTAGCAATATTATTATTATCATTATTATATATATATATATATATATATATATATATATGAGGAAGCTTATTGGTGAACTTTAAAATTTTACCAATTATTTCTTTCACAGTTGTTATGACATTCAATTCATTCCTTGTTCTGGAATGGGACTGATGCGGAACTATTGAAGAACATGAGAAAACAGTTCTCGTGTGTCTGTAGGTGGCTGTTTCCAGCAAAGAAATCTTGTATCCATTCATGAAATATTTTGCGAGATGCAAAAGACAAAAAGAATAAGTGGAAGTAGATATCAAAAGACAGGAGCACTTTACCAGAGCCTGGCAGCTGATAAGAGAAATTTATTACCAAAAGAAATTCTCCCCCTTGGTCGCACCGGAACAAGAAAAACAAACGAATAATACACAGTTCTCACTAACAGGCAGTAAATATCCCTAGCTACTTGGAGAGCAGCCTCCTTTTAATTACCGTCATTAAGCAGGCTTCGCGGTGAATTAGCTGAAGGGGATAACCAACTGAGAGAAGTATCCGTCACAGGCATGGAACTCCGTCACAGGCTGGGAGGGAATGGGAGTAGTATTGACCTGCGGGCGAGTGGCCAAATAGCGTGGTGAGTGTGACGATACCGTCAACATGGGTTCCACCACTGTTGACGCTGCCAAGGAGGATCTTTAGAGGCAAGAGAGAAGGAGGTGGGATTAGTCTTTTGCAAGTTTGTGGGAAGAGGTTTGGTTTTGAAACTGAAAACGTTAATCGAAGTTTGTAGGAGAGAGGTTGATTTTGAATTTGAAGACCTATGTTTGGAAGTTTGTAGGGAGTGGTTTGATTTTCAGTTTGAAGACATAAGACGTTCGTAGGAGGTGGTTTAACTTTGAATTTGAAGACGCATTTCGAAGTTCATATGAGTGGGATTGATTTTTTATTTGGAGACGTATTTAAGTTCGTAGAAGGATGGTTAATTTAGAATTTGACGAGTTATTCATATGTTAAACTACAAAAATAAAAGGCATGATGAATCATATGTAGTTTCTTCTTTAGATTCAGGAAACTAAACACAATTCTAAATGATTCGAAACTGCTTTATAGAAAACATTGAAGTAAAGAAAACTATGAAATATATAATGAAGGTTGAAAATTGATATCACGTCACAAATTGATTTAAAAGGAAGCAAGCTATTTACCTAGCTGTCTTCCGAACTCGACGGCTAAGCAAGGGAAAAGAAAAAATAAGAATCGTATTATACATTAAAGTTTTAAAGGATCATGCGACGGAGGAATGACATGAAAGCAACGTGGAAAATAAGCTGGTTTGGAAATAAAAAAGTCTTGGAATACGGCAGCCATAAGCTTCCCTCATCTTAAATTAGGTCGTTTTTTATTCATCCTTCAGACGAAAGTAGTTATAAGAGGTGCTGCTGCCTGGGGAGGTAGGATGCTATGTGCCCTGATCTCATTATCTGAAAATACTATGAATTTCATTTGAGTGCGTTTTGATATCACGCCGTGAAAAAATTTATGATGATTTTAGACCATCTTCAGAAAAGGAGAGAAAAGTGCATTTCGGTTAGTTTCTTTCTTATCTCTTTTAGCCAGTTTAAGAGGATCATCAGCAAATATCTTTTTTATCGTTTGCTCTCCTCTTTCCAGCTGCTGCTGATTAAATGTGAAGTATACAGACAGGCTGGTGGCTGCAAGTGGTGAACCTTCTTAGAACAACAGGTTTTCTCAACGAGATCGCACATCATAGGCAAAAGATATTTATTACCGAAGGTAACCTAAGCTCCGCATGACCATTTGATTATACTGCTTAACCCACTTGATACTGGTCGGACCAGCTTATGGTTTTGTGTATTTCTCCTAGACTATTCCTTGTGCTGGTTGCTTGACAGATCCTACGTCGTCTTTTGTTTCTGTGTATCGTGTATGATAGTTCCTTGTGCTGGTTGCTTAACTGACCCAACCTAGTATTTTGCTTTCGTGTTTCTCTTACGGTAGTTCATTTTGCTGCTTCCTTGCCTGACCACACCTACTCTTTTGTTACTGTGTCCTTTAAGACTTTTCTTATTTCCTGGTAGCTACCTGAACTGACGTGGGCCCCTAATCTTACCAAATGTTCTTAAGAGCATCTCTCCTCCCTTTTGGGTCTTATTAGCACATTACACCAAGTCTGTCGTTCTAGCAAGATGATTTTCTTTTTTTTTTGTCCGTAACTTAGGTACGAGGCCTTAATGTATTTCCCATTTGTATAATATGATGCATCTTGCGTGTACGTTCTAACGGGTGCACTTTTAGAGCAATCATAATGCCTCAGCGATTCGGATGATTTCTCGAGTCGATGCGGACGGACGGTGATGGAGTCTCATCTGTAGTGTTGATCGGTCGAAGGAGGACGATCATCCCGGCGGTTGTCAGGCAACTGGGAGACGTACAATCTTAAGGCTTAATGCCACGGGGAGAGAATTCGAAAGCCTTCTTGTAGTTTTAAGACTATACGGAGCGTTTATCTTCTCATTAAGCAGTCTTTCGAGAACTGGGCACACAGGAGCCTCCAGGAAGACGAAAGGTGCAGTGGATCACAAAAGTATCGGTGCACAATATGCGTGAAACATTTGGAACCTCAGTACGAAAGTCACTGAAATATAAATGTCCGGCGTACCACATGTTGGTAGCCCTGATGTCAGGAGGTGCCATATAACGGCAACTACCGATATTCCCTTGCTAACATATAGCATATATTATGTCTATGTAAACAGACATCGTTTATACAGAATGAGACGTTGGTAATTTATCGTGGGAGACATATTTATTGGGTAACGTGGTTCACATTGGTGGTTACGTGTATAGGCCAATCATTGTGTGCCGATAATGCTGGCAACGGTGTCAAGTGCTTATTACCGTCACACACATCGACTCTTACCATGTGACAGTACACCACACACCTCACATGTCAGGTTAATACAAATCACCTGTGAAATGCAATGTGCGATAATTATACATGGTTGACGAATTGGTCGGTGATTGGCCATCATATACTCTATTACGCTATAGTGATATGATACTATAATTACAATATATTGTGTTATATGTTCAGGAAAACAAAAGTAACACATGCTTCACATCCTTATTAATATATCAAAACCGATTCTATCCTCCACCTGCTGCTAATACAGCATTCGGCCGTCTAGGCATGATGCCACCAACTCATTTGTGAAGTGTTGTCCAGGAGGACGTCAGAGCTGTTCCCGCGCCTCTAAAACACCGGCCATGACAGCAGCACTGGTCCGGGGTCGTTGAAGGTCTGGCATATGTCGCAGCTTTGCTGCCCAAACGTGCTCTGTAGGGTTGAGGTCTGGGGATCTGGGTGGATGTGGCCCCAGTGTGATGTGAGGATTGGGCTGTTATCGTGAAGGAGCTAGAATGGCTCATTTTCATGGAACAGCCATGCCTGAACCGAGGGCAGCAGAACCTCCTCTAGGATTTCAACATATATTACTCCGGTAAACCGTCCCCGACCATCATCAGCCAACTCGCCCTCGCCTCTGGCGTTCATCCAGCCGGACAATCCAGAAGTGACACGCTCACTCCTTCTCGTGTCCACCGCATGTTGTGCCTCGTATCTGAAACATAAAGCTCATCAGAGAGTAGCCACAGATCGTTAACCCCTCTTATATCGAACAGTGAATTCAAAACATATCACATCATGGAGGTTAGGTTGATGATTAACGTTTCTGTAGCTGTTGCCGAATCATGTAAATATGTTAAACTAGTTACGGCTGTGCGACATATACACAGTAGAAAGCTGTACAGGCTGCAGATAATGTTTACCATGTTGTTGGATAATTTGACGTAGTTCCTTTCAGTTCGTTTGACGTTCATTTACGTTGCATTAGTAACGCACTGTGCAGTGTGTAACCTGCAGACGACACAAATCTATGGGTATGGATGCAGCTGAGGCGCCTATTTTCAGGAATAGGTGTTAAGGCAGCCACGAGAGAGAGAGACTAGCCTGGTGTTAACGCGGGCGCCAAACATAGTGTTTTTGAATTACCATCTGAGCTGAACGTCTTTTCGCCTCAAAAGACAACACACTCCCAAAACTCAGCAGACTTACCTGCATACTCGAGCGCATACTCCATCCTGTCCTCCATATTATGCTGTGATGCCCACGCCGGATTGTTTCATTGCTGCACTCTGGACCTAGTAGGTCAGTGCGTATGCTGACAGCTGGCGTTTTTGGAGCATCGGCCATAGAATTAGCTTTGGCCTAGTAAGAAAAACATACACATATAAATGAGAAAACATGGTTGATGGTTAGAGGTATTATGTAATATTTTTTACATTGTATCCGTACCAGCAGACTTCACCATTATGCCTCATGTAACCGTATTTAATAACACAATCTATCAACATTTTCTAATATGTCAATGACATAATTTACCTGGTCCTCATGGAAGGCGGTGCAGCGTGGGCGGCCGACCCGTGGTATGTCGTGTGTAGCGCTAATGTCTGCATGTCGCCCTATCCACCTTGCTTGCGTTGCAGTGGATACCAAGCTGCCGGCAGCGCGATATCACAAACGCTGTAGCCCACTTCATGGAGGGTTGCGATAGCTCCGCGAGCCGACTGTGAGGTTTCCGTTATAACTGACAGAAGCATGATACTGGTGCCCGACGATGACTTTGTTAGGGTTCCGTGAAAGACGTTCTGAAACATTGCGCCAGAGGATCGGTCCTTCCGAACCAGCCACAGCCAAGCATACCAACCCTTCCACAATAATAGCAGTTTTGTGAACGTTTTCGGTAGGCATCGGACCTCTGCCCTGTGCAACGATACTTGTGTGATCTACTGTACGTGCCTAACAGGAGACCTGGCGAATCCGGTGGTAACAACAGGTAGTTTCTCAGGCCGTTTGTGGATGGTAGTTATTCAGTAGCATTACGATAGGGGTAGAACATTTGCCTTGGATTGTATATTCATTGGTCAGATTTTGGGTTTGAAATATTTTTTTGTTTAGACAGACATTGCATTTCAGAGATGGTATGGGTAAATGGCACTTATCTACGGTAGTTGGAGGTCAGTTTAGAGCGTACAGTGGGTACGATACATCAACATAGGAGGGTGAAAAGTTGGCCCGAGTGGGGCCCACGAACCCGAAGGGTTCCCCTCCCGTCAGAGGGGGAGGAGGTCTGGCCCCTTTCATTCCGAAAGTTCTCATCGCTATCATCGCTAAGCCGACATTTTCCTTCCTTGTACTTTATTACTGAAATTGTCATTCTGTCTCTAAGTGTCATCTTCAAAGGGTGATGTGAAGTTGTGCCATGTGTTGGTACCAGTGTCGGATTTAAGTATGAGAAACAGTAGGGAAGCAAGAACAATGGAGGTAGTGAACTTTGCATCGTAATATACTTTCCTTTGGCATCCTGTCATTTGAAAATTATTGATCAAGAGTCTTAATTTGCCAGCTGTTCCTTTGGAGTGCATATCAAAGTACATTTGTCAAAGGCCACTTGCGAAACCTGTGTACATAGCTTAAGCATTCTAGTTTTGCAGTGGGGTCGAAAATTATTCCTTGTAAACATGCTGGGCATGGAAGACAGTAACATACACCCACTTAAGTTTAAAGATACAGTGAGAACAATATAGGAAGATAGCGAAAGCTTCCGGAGCCCAAAATTGTTTTATCGGTTGCGTACAGCCGTTGGAAAAACGATGGATTATTCAACAAAGAAATTTAGAAGACCCCTTGGAACAGGTGCGTCAGACCAGGCAGAATGAGGTGGGCTTACAGGCCGCGCATTCATCCTGTCAGAGCAAAGAAGGTCAACACGGTGGGTTGGTCAGAGACAGAGCTGTAGGGGGCGAAGGGGAGACGTCCGAAATGACCGCGGGCTGTAATGGTCGAACTGTTGTGAGAGACCCGGTACTGCAGTTAGTAGGTCGCGCTATTCCGGGTTACGTAGTATGCTGGAGTCTGTAAGACATGTGATGTCTTCGTAAATGGCCTGTACTCTCTCTCTCTCTCTCTCACTCTCTCTCTCTCCTCTTATATATAGAGAGGACATGGCGTCAATACTTACACTCTCTCGGGATGATGCGAGTGTCAGAACTATTCATTTTTTCTGCCCAGTAGGGAACTGAATACCTTTCATTCTGAACAGACAGGTAGTAAGGCAGCAACGAAACACGAGTTGCTGTTGAGGATGTAATTTTCAACTCTTCGACAGTTATTTTCCCTCAGGAGATCCGTGCTTTTTTTTTTCTCGCATTGTTTTATCAAAATAGATGTTCAAAGGGTTTTCTGGTTCTGGAAGATAACGCATGGCCATCGTGGCTAATGTAATGTACGAAACTAAGACAGCTAATTAAAACTTGGGATTTAATGTCTCAGAAATAACAAGTTGTGAGGGGAAAATGCTCAGGAGGTTGTCTTACACACACACACACACACGCGGGCGCGCACAGAGGACCCTAAAGTTGTTCAGTGTGAAATTCTTTCATGAGATAATTTTGTTTTACAGGAACAAAAGTGTGTGTGTGTTATGTGGAGAGAGTTTTACACATGTTATATGTACTGTTTGTGTATGTGTGTGTATTTGATTGACGGCTTAGCCACGTTCTTATGATTCCCATTTGCATGGATGTGAATTTCAAATTTATGTTTATATAATCCATGTTTATGGGTTTACATCCAGTGATGTCGTAGGTCCGGATCCCATTTATGGGCATTTGAATCTCAATATGTGTGGCATCCAGTTTAATCTATACGAATTTTGATCCAGCTATGTAGGTACGAATTTAAGATATATGGGTACGAATCGCAGCGTGGGATATTCCTTACCTGAACCTTTGACAAGAAGTGCCGTAAATACTCAACGTCAGATCACGTAATGGCATCAGATCCCTTCCTAACCCTCTCGCTTAGAATCTTCAACAAACCCAAGTGAGGTGTGTTTCTCACAGGCTTCGTGTTAAGCCAGTTTGCTTCATTATTCCTCGTGTCTTTTGGTGCTGGTAATGAAGTTGCTTGGCTCAGGCATTATTTAATAGCAAGCTTGTGGTCAGCAGAATTAGTTTATTGCATTAAAGCGCCACTTTTTACCCTTCCGTAGTAAATATAGCTAAATGGATATCTTAGATGAAGAAAAGGATAGGCATTGTCGTCTACTTGGGCCGGGACGACCCTTGTTAAAAACGAAACCTCGTGTCATTTTGTCCTGCAATATTTACTTCTCTCGACCAGTAATTATGATGGAATAGGAGGTGTCCGCTAGTGATAAGCGTGACTTATTAAGGCCTTAATGAGGGGTCAGTAACCTCTCATGGCTACTGTTAAGTGCGCGGTTATAACTGAACGCGCGAAGCATTGTGAACGTCGGGGCAACAACAGTACTGCCTTGTGGGAGAGTATCAGCGTGTTTATTTACTGGGTCTGATAACGTCAAAGTTGAACTCGGTGTAACCTCATTGAAGACGTCTCTTACACGTGGAACACGTAGAGGGAAGGGACTAGGAGTGGATGGGTGGCCCCACATAGAGCACGTTGTGTAGTGCAAGGACTGGTGCCCTACTTGCCTCTAGTGAAAATAGTGGAACGCGCTGTATTGGGCAGGACTGGCGACGGCCCCCCCCCCCCTTGTGACTGCTGACGCGTGAGATACCCTGTATGGGGGTCTATATGGCCCTATGTGCCTCCGGTGACGAGTGGTATACACGCTCTGCATGGCGGAGAAGAGGCTGGTTGAGGGTAAGTCGGATGAGGGTGAGGAACAGGTGGATAAGTAGAAGTTGGAGTGGAGGAGGTGCATGGAAGGACAACGAGGAGAGGTAGAAGAAAGGTAGAGAGGAGGAAGAGAGAAAAGGGAGAACTTTGTGAGGTACAAGAAAATGGACGTATGGCGAACTGGTGATTCAGTTATTATTCCCTTTCGGAAGCTTTACGTTATGTCATGTGACATTAACACATGAGCTTTAATTCTTAAGAAGTACCGAAGTGATTATAAACTAATGTGTTTCTGAACCAAGAAATACGTCAAGTAGACGTTTATGTCTCGACCTAATCTGTTGCTATCTATTTGTGTTTGATTTCGATCTCTTTTGTTGCTGATCGCTTGTTTAGTTGTAACTAAGCTTGGAAATTCCCTTCAGAGAGAGAGAGCGAGTTGTCGAGCTGTAGGAGGAGTCACATCTTTTGGCTTTTCCTCCGTCATTCTGTTTCCTCTTATCTAGCTTTATTCGCTCGCCAGTCTGTCTCCATAAATCATTGATGAATGAACGTCTTCGATTCCTGTCAAAAGAGGTGTCCCTCTCCCAGGTTAACTTCAAAACTTGACCCGTTTGCCCTACGTCGCAGTGTTGGCTCACTTGCCCTCTTCTATAGGTATTGCATTGTTTTTTGCTCCCGAGAGCTGGCTGCTTGCGTGCCCCCACCACGAGCTAGACCACGCAATATTAGGCAAGCTGCTGCGTCACATGATTACTGTATGGGCGATTTTAATAGCTGTTTTTTTTTTTCCCTACACCTCGAAGCTTTGGAACTCTCTTACCTCTCATGTATTTCCCAATACCTATGACCTGGCACATTTCAAAAGACATATTTTTCATTTCCTCCAAAATTTCTCTTTTTTTTTCTCCCGTTCATTAACCTTTCTGTATTACAATTAAGCCCCGTCCTTGATGTGGACTTTTATCCATGCCTGGAACCTCCATCATATATATATATATTATCCGTGGGGATAGGGGAGAAAGAATACTACCCTCGTATTCCCTGCGTGTCGTAAAAGGCGACTAAAAGAGGAGGGAGCGGGGGGCTGTAAATCCTCCCCTCCAGTTTCTGCTTTTCCAAAAAAGGAACAGAGAAGGGGCCAAGTGAGGATTTTCCCTCTAAGGCT
>JAYMFT010074313.1:0-14483 GCA_038088735.1 Panulirus argus
CAGGGATGGGGCGACCCAACACCCTCATTACTCAGTGTGGTGTGGCCAGAGGTGGGTTGAGGTGTGGTGATGGTGATTATGGTGATATTGCTGAATGATAGTGAACTTAGCGAGGCGATGATGATGCACCTTGCCATGATGATGGAATATAATGACGGCTTAATTGCCACTCTAGTCGAGGCGAGGACGCCTGGGGAAGCAGGGAGATGACGATGAAGGGGAAGGGAGTGGCAGGGAGGGATCGAACGAGAGTAAAGAAGACATGAAACGGGGAATAGCACAGCTGGGGGACAACACAGGTGAGGCGGAAGTCGGGTGACGGACGAACAAGAATGCTAAAATCATAGTGATGTCCTCGTTATGTCGGGTTACCATGATCGCTGTACGTACACAACAACGTGAATATAGCGAAGTAGGTCACACACGAAATGTACCCATCGTTACATGGACAGCGATGTACCCGTGGCGGGATGAATGTGGCCCTCCGGCCTGTTGATGCTGCACGGTAGGGAGCTATCACCATCTGCTTGGGCGTCTTTCACCTGTCCCAGCACAGGCCCGGGCTGGGCCCGTCCTCTGTGGCTGGCTAGGTCTTGCCTCCTGTAACCTTACGGTTCGTTCTACTTTTTTCCTTATGGTGAAGGGGAGTGGAAGGGGGGGGGGTGGAAGGAAGAGATTGGACAGGGAAAATGTGGTGGAAAAACAGAAGATTTTTGCCGCAGTTACGACTTATTTATTGTGCACTCCTACCCACCCTGAGGGCGGCGGCACAAGACAGGATACAGAGTGCACAAAAGGTTCAGAGACTGGGCCTCAATGACTGAGTTATACCATGGGTTACATAGTAAGGAAAATGTTAACAAGGATTGGGCAACACTGAATTAATCATTCTGCAAGTTACATTATAAGTGATCTGTTTATAAGAACTGAACAACAGCGATTGGATTACGTATCAAGGACAATAACAAGTGAACTATCTACAATTAGCAAACGTAGGATAATCTTTATTTCTCTGGAGTATGACAATGTTATGGATGACTTGCATATTCATGTCTTGTGATGTTCAGTAAGAATCATCTCTGAACTCACGTTACGGCAGGACGGATGTCTTCACTCGAGAAGAAGGTCCGGGAGGCTTCTGCATATTGATCAGGGTTCTTTGCCTGGGCATTCGGATCACAAGATGTATTTCAGTTATTCTGTCTCTGATACCAGGAAGGCCAACTTCTTTCCTCACGCAGACTCTTTATTATTTATGGGCAGCCGAGAATGAAACGCATAACTTCAGTTTGTATTTTCTCCGTCAGGGGTTAGAGCAAGCAGAGGCGTGGCAACATCACGGAACGGATGTAAGCGATGTTCATCATTTCACCTCTTCCGACAATGGCCTCAGATTCTAGCTAGAGACTTAGGTGCTATAGGCCTCTCTCTATCTTGGTGCGTAAGTCTGATTTTTCCAGCACATACAGATAATGAGCAAATTCTCAGTCGACGATGAATTTTTTCAAATGACGATCCCTGATGAGAGAGGAAGGTCATAATTCAACATTTTTCTTTACCCTACGACGTTCGTTATTCTTTTGGGCTTCCAAGACCCAACTAGTTTGCCTTTAACATCGAACATAATCTTACAGTCTGCACAAAATCTCACAGATATAATCCTCGTATATAGATCGTAGACATAACTGCTTTTGCCTCAGTATCTGTTATTCATTGCCACTTATACCATCGTATCCGGGACGTCAGCAGAATTCCAAACTCTTATGCTTTGACTGGAGTCTTTCAATCGAATCTTAGATTTTTTGAACTATGGGATGCAGTGGAGCATTGTGTGATACGGCTTAGAGCGCACTCTGGGAATCGGAATAGATTATAAATCTTTTTCTGGGGAACTGATCATTTGATGTGAGCGCGGCCTGAATGCCATATAGTTTTGTAGTAAATATGGAATATTCCTTTCCAAGTTTTGCGATAAGAAATTCTTCGATGATTAAGGCAAATCCTTCACGTTTTGAGCCGTCAGTAAACGTCTGCAATGTTTGTATGAAGAATATCATACAGAAGGAATTGACTTTTTGTTACTACTCATGCAATGTTGCTTTTGGATGTTTTCTTTCTTTTCTTGCCGAGTCTGATTTTAGGAAGCATCCTGAAAGAGAAACAAGCAGTACCTTCTTCTCTTACTGAATTTTTATGCAAACCGGTTAATTATTTTTTTCTCTCACATTTAAAAGTTTAGAGGAAAAAACTTGCTTGTATGTACCAGATGTTACATGGTATACTTCATCCTTTATGCCAAGTTCTTCGCGACTTCACATCTTAGGAAGCTCGACAGAATCTGCAAACAGACTTTCATCTTGAGATGATCTGATGTTCTCATGTACATTCAAATATGAGGATCATGAACAACCTTAACCATTTTCAGGATGCCGTCAGTGGCCGACGAATGCATCTGGTAACAAAGGTCCGACTTGCATTATGTGACAAGTGGGGTACCACAAGGCTCAGTCCCAGTCCCATACTCTTCATTACCAATATCGGTGATCAGGACACAGGACTCGCCGGTAGAATATAAATATTTGCCGATGTCACGAAATCAGGGCAAAAGGAAGACTGCCTGATTATTCAAAGGGATCTAGACAAACTGATGGAGTGGTTCGAGACAAGTCAAATGCACTACGATGCAGACAAATGTAAAATAATGCAACTTTTCATTTCGTTTTTACCAACTTGTCATTTCGTCATTTGCAGCTTCTAAGATCGTCTTTACGATCTTCTCAGATCGCCAGGACCTGCATCTCAGATCAACTTTTCCAAATTCTTAGATCGCCATTTTTGTTAAAAAAAAAAAAAAAAGAATATCGATTACGAATCTAAGATTCTCGGTGAACCATCATTAGAAGTAAAACAAGAGAGAGACTTGTGAAGTGATTATCAGTAATGACATAAAATATAAAAGGAAAAAAAAGTCATGCTGCGATAGAGGTGATTTTTAGTCATCAAACGCAGGCCTAACCAAAGACGAAGGAGAACTAGAAAGAACTGAAGAATGAACGACAACCCAGAGTTAGAGCATATGAAGAAAGCTTCAGAGATCTAAAGTTTTTGGATCTACAAGAGTTCAGACTCCCAGGAGATCTAACGGAAGCAACCAAGATCTTCCAACCCCGCTGAAAATACCACCAATAAACCAATAACCGTCTGATAAAGCCTTTAGCATAATGGAGAAAAGAGAATCTCTTTGGCACTAAAATATATCATAACTGGATCTTACCAAATGATGTAACAGCACCGATCAATGATCATTCATGGTTCCCAAGAGGCAGAGACGTCATAAAGTATCCAATGTCAGCTCCACTATGTACAGAAGACTAACAACTATGATAGTGTCAACTGCAATCTAATAACAAATGCAATATAAGAATACGGTAATAACGAAAATAAAGTGTAAACTAAACAGCAACACCAGGACCTGCTTGATCCCCTAAATAGTGTAATAACAATAATAAAGAACATGAAAAGAAAGATGAGTAAATTAACAGCAACGCAAGGACGTAACCCTCCCCCCCCACACACACACCCACACACACACACACCGGGAATACACCAATATAACAGCGAAGATGAGGATGTCTTGTATTAACACAAGGACCAACTAACACCCTCCATAACACCACATAACAAACAGCTTAATCATAGAGTCATTTTCAAATTTCTGGCAAAAGTCTGATGACAACCTACATATAATACAGGCATAAAAACAAAACACACACTAAAATTACGAAAGAATTTTGCATTTTCTTCAATCTATTTTCCTTTTCCTCAACTTTCCTTCATCACCAGCACTATCCAAACATCCCCCAGTACCTCCCATAAAGCTTAACTTTCCCACCAAGTCATCACAAGAAAGGTTTCGCACTTCGCGTCAATCACAGCACAGTACAGTGTAGACGGCTCACTGGAGCAGTGGATAAAATAATACCTGGAGAACAGAGAGACGGCAACAATATCGCGGCAGTCAGAAAGGGATGGTTGTAGAGAGGTGATGCCAGAGGGTTTAATGAGACGGAAGGATCTTAATTACATTCTCGCTAATAGAAAAATATTTCAGTGTGAACAGTATTCTATACCAGGGCGAATAAAACCCCTGTAGATATGAAACAGCTGTTCATAAGAAATATAACTGCAGTAACAATAAGCTCCTTGCCCCTGCTTTTGGAAAGCAAGCTATGTGATGATTAAGTGGGACTTACAGGATACAGTGGAAGATATGGTTATGCCCAGCATGTTTGTGCTATTACAGGATGGGACTGCGGTGTTTGAAAACGAGTGACACTTAGAAAAGTATGTAATAGGGAGAAAATGCGTTTAAGCGCTATCAAACATAACCAGGTTACTGCTTCCCTATTCCTACATGTTGCACAGGTCCGAAATCAGAGGAAATACGTAAAGTACAAGAGAGAGAACTGATATTGGAGGGATGACGATAAGGAAAGTGAGTCAAGTGAGTAAATTGCAATCATCAGCGCAGGAGTGAGTGGGGTTAGAAGTTGATAAGAGATAATTCATGGAGAGAAGAGAGCAGGTAGTAAGAAAGAACCCTGAGGGACACCATTGTTGATGATGAATATAAAGTGTTTTGTGAACTGCGTAGAAAAAATATACAAGAAAAGTTTCTCCATCTACAACTACTGGGATGGAACGGCCAAAGAGGAAAGTAAGCATTAGGGAAAAGAAAAAAAAAACATAAAGGAAAGGAGTTTAGAAAGCAAAAATCGTGCTACACCCTGGCATATACTCAGATGTCGAGAGCCAGGTCAAAAGTGTGACCAAAATCCCTGAGAAAGGAGGGCCAACGGTGATCAGAAGCAATGTTGTGGGAATTTAAATGTTAAGGAAATCAAAGTTGAGACGAGTTTCAAAGACTTTGGGGACAGCAAAAATGAGAGCAATGGAGCGATACATTGGAAAGGTTAAAACGGCTGCCTTCTATAGGGATAGGCTGAACCAAGATATGCTATTAAGTATACAGAAATGTCTGGGTTTTTAGACAGAAGCAAAGTAGGCCAGCACTCCCTTAAGATTAGCGGGGATATATCATTTGGGTCATACGCCTCGTCCATTTGAATATGGAAAAGTACATGGATGACCCTACGCCGAGAAAAATAGGAGATGGCAGAGGCTCAGTGGGAGGAGACGAGGGAGGAGGACTAAATATGAAATCATCTAAATTTGAATTAGAGGAAAACAAGGTACCAATACCAGCGAATTTACTTGTTGGAAAGTTAGCTTCAGATTCATCAGGACGGAAGAAGAAAAGGCTGAATTATAGAAAGTATTGGAAATATTTTCGATTAAGGAGCAGAAAGATTTGTCTGTAGAAGAGGAGTACATTTCCTTTAGATGAAAGTTCACTTGACATTACTAAAAACGACTTTGCGGTGATTCTGGGCAAAAATGAAAGTGGACTGGGATTCATTAGAAGGGAAGAGTTTCGCAGCCTAATTCTCTTTGTCCCTGATGTAGCAGGCAGGAGACTCAGTAGCAGCGACAAAACCATAGCTGGTGGAGGAGGATCTGAAGGAATGTAGAACTTCGTACAGTACCATCCACAACAGCAACAGAAATAGCAACCACAACAACAACAACAGCTGCAAAAGTAACAACTACAAGAACGGCAGAAGTAACAACCACAACAGCTGCAGCAGTAATAACCAGAACAGCAGCAGAAGTAACAACCACAAAAACAGCAGAAGTAACAACCACAATAGCTGCAGCAGTAACAACCACAACCACAGCATAAGTAACAATAACAGCGGCAGAAGTAGCAACCACAACAGCTGCAACAATAACAACCAAAACAGCAGCAGAAGCAACAACCACAACAGCTGCAGCAGTAGCAACCACAACAGCAGCAGAAGTAACAACCACAACAACAGCAAAAGCAACAACTACAACAACAGTAAAAGTAATAACCACAACAACAGCAAAAGTAATAACCACAACAGCTGCAGCAGTAGCAACCACAACAGCAGCAGAAGTAACAACCACAATAGCAGCAGAAGTAACAACCACAACAACAGCAAAAGTAACAACTACAACAACAGCAAAAGTAATAACCACAACAACAGCAAAAATAAATAACCACAACAGCTGCAGCAGTGACAACCACAACAGCAGCAGAAGTAACATCCACAATAACAGCAGAAGTAACAGCCACAATAGCTGCAGCAGCAACAACCACAACAACAGCAGAAGTAACAAACACAACAACAACAGAAGAAACAACCACAACAGCAGCAGAAGTAACAGCCATAACAGCCGCAGCAGTAACAACCAAAATAGCAGCAGAAGTAGCAGCCACAACAGCTTCAGCAGTAACAACCATAACAGCAACAGAGGTAACAACCACAACAGCAGTAGAAGTAACAACCATAACAACAGCAGAAGTAACAACTACAATAGCTGCAGCAGTAACAACCACAACAGCAGCAGCAGTAATAACCACAGCATCAGCAGAAGTAACAATCACAACAACAGCAAAAGAAACAACCACAATAGCTGCAGCAGTAACAACCACAATAGCAGCAGAAGTAACAACCACAACAGCAGCTGAAGTAACAACCACAACAGCAGCAGAAGTAACAACCACAACAGCAGCAGAAGTAACAACCACAACAGCTGCAGCAGTAGCAACCACAACAGTAGCAGCTTTAACAGCCACAACAATTGCAGCAGTAACAACCATAACAGCTGCAGCAGTAACAACCACAACATCAGCAGAAGTAACAATCATAGCAACAGCAGAAGTAAGATCCAAAGTAGCTGCAGCAGTAAAAACTACAACAGCGGCAGCAGTAACAACCAAAATAGCAGCAGAAGTAACAACCACAATAACAGCATAAGTAACAACTACAATAACAGCAGAAGCAAGAACCACAACAGGTGCAGATGTAACAATCACAACAGCTGCAGAAGTAACAACTACAACAACAGCAGAAGTAAAAACCACAACAACTGCAGCAGTAGGAACGAAAAACAGCAAAAGTAGCAACCAAAATTACAGCAGAAGTAACAGCCAGAATAGCTGCAGCAGTAACAACCACAACAACAACAGAAGCAAGAAACACAATAGGAGCAGAAGCAACAAGCACAACAGTTGCAGCAGTAACAATCACAACATCAGCAGAAGTAAGAACTATAGCAACAGCAGAAGTAACAACAACAACAGCTACAGCAGCAACAACCAAAACAGAAGCAGAAGTAATAATCACAACAGCTGCAGCAGTAAAACCACAATAGCAGCATAAGTAACAACCACAACAGTAGCAGCAGTAACAATCACAACATCAGCAGAAGTAACAACCACAGCAACAGCAGAAGTAACAACAACAATAGTTGCAGCAGTAACAACTACAACAGGAGCAGAAGTAACAACCACAACAATAGCAAGAGTAACAACCACAGCAGCAGCAGACGTTTAGATAATGACAGTAACAGAAGTAACAACCACAACAATAGCAGAATTAACAGCCACAACACAGCAACAGAAGTAACAACCACAACAGCTGCCGAATTAACAACCACAACAGCAGCAGAAGTAACAGCCACAAGAGTTGCAGTAGCAATAACTGATAAATAAAAGCAATAACAAGCACAGCAACAAAAGTAACAACAGCAACAACAGCAGCTGCAGTTATCCACAACAGTAGCAGCAGTAACACCCACAACAACAACAAAAACAATCACGATAGCAGCAACGGCAGCAGCAGGACCATTCATCATAACAGCTGATTACCGACAGCAATAGCAGCACCAACATCATCACAGTTGACCGCTCAACAGCAGCACCAAACATCACCACTCCTGACCGCCCACAACAGCAGCACCAAACATTACCACTCTTGACACCCCACAACAGCAGCAACCAAATATTACCACTACTGACCGCCCACAACAGCAGCACCAAACGTTATCACTCCAGACCGCCCACAACAGCAGCACTAAACACTACCATTCCTGACCGCCCACAACTGAAACACCAAACATCACCACTACTGACCGTTAACAACAGCAGCACAAAACATTACCACTCCTAACCGCCCACAACAGCAGCACCAAACGTTACCACTCCTGACCGCCCACAGCAGCAGCAACAGACGTTACTGCTACTGACCGCTCACAACAGAGCACCAAACATTACCATTACTGACCGGCCAGAACACTAGCACCAAACTTTTCCATTCCTGACTGCCCAAAACAGCAGCACAAAACATTACCACTCTCGACCGCCCACAACAGCATCACCAAACGTTAAAACTCCTGACCACCCACAACAGCAACACGAAACGGTACCACTTCTGACCACCCACAACAGCATCACAAAACGGTAACATTCATGACCGCAAATAACAACAGCACCAAACATAACCACTACTGACCGCTCACAACAGCAGCACCAAACATTTTCAGTCCTTACCGCCCGCAACAACAGTAACAAAAATTTCCACTCCTGACCGCCCAGAGCAGCATCACCAAGCGTTATCACTCCTGACCGCCCACAAATACAGAACCAAACGCTACCACTACTGGCCGGCCACAACAGCAACACCAAACGTTACCATATGAGACAGACCACTATAGCAGCACCAAACGTTACCACTCCTGACCACTCACAACAGCAGCACCAGAAGTTACCACTCCTGACCGCCTAAAACAGCAGCCCCAAACGTTACCACTCCTGACCGCGAATAGCAGCAGCACCAAACATTACCACTACTGACCGCCTACAACAGCAGCACCAAAATTTACAACTCATGACCGCCCGCAACAGCAGTACCAAACGTTACTACTCCTGACTTCCCACAACAGCAGCACCAAACATTATTACTCCGGACCGCCCATAACATGAGCACCAAACGTTACCACAGATGACCGCCCACAAAAGTAGCACCAAACGTTACCATTACTGACCGCCCTCAGCAGCAGCACCAAACATAACCGTTACTGACCACCCAACAGAAGCAGCACCAAATATAACCACTTCTGACCGCCTAAAAGAACAGAACCAAACATTAAAACAACTGACCGCAAACAACAGCAGCACCAAACGTTACCACTCCTGACAGCTCACAGCAGAACCAAACATTACCACTCCTCTCCGTCCACAACAACAGCACCAAATGGTACCAATCGTGATCGTCCAAAACAACATCAAACGTTGCTACTCCTGGCCACCCACAGCAGCTGCAACAAACGTTACCACTACTGACCGACCACAACAGCAGCACGAAACATTACCATTACTGACCGCCCCCAACAGCAGCACTAAACATTACCACTCCTCATTGCCTATAACAGCAACACTTAACATTACCACTCCTGATCGCCCACAACACATGCACCAAACATTACCACTCCTGACCACTCACAACAGCTTCACCAAATATTACTACTCTTGACTGCCCAAAAATGCAGAACCAAACATTACCACGCCTTACTATCCACAATAGTATCACCAAACATTACTATACCTGACCACCCAAACAAGCTGCACCAAACTCTAACACTCCTGACCGATCACAAGAGCACCACCAAACAATTATCACTCCTGACCACCCACTGCAGCAGCAACAAACGTTACCACTACTGACCGCCCACAACAGCAGCACTAAACAATACCATCACTGACCGCCTACAACAGCAGCACTAAACATTACCACTCTTGATCGCATACAACAGCAGCACTAAACATTACCACTCCTGACCGCCCACAACACATGAACTAAACATTACCACTCCTGACCGCCCACAACACATGCTCTAAACATTACCACTCCTGACCGCCCACAACACATGCACTAAACATTACCACTCATGACCGCCTACAACAGCAACATCAAACATTATCATTCATGACCGTCCAAAACAGAAGCACCAAAAATTTAAACTCCTTACCGCTCACGAGAACAGCACCAAAATTAGCACCACTGACCGCACAAAACAGCAGTACTAAACATTATCATATCTGACCGCCCACAACAGTAGTACCAAACATTACCACTCCTGACCGCCCACAACAGCAGCACCAAACATTACCACCAATGTCCACACAAAACAATAGGACTAAACATTGACACTCCTGAACACCCACAACACCAGCATGAAATATTACCACTTCTGACCACCTAAAACACCAGCACCAGACATTATCATTCCTGACCGCCCACAACAGAAGTACCAAACATTACCAATCCTCATCGCCCCAACAGGAAAACCAAAAATTATAACCACTGACCGCCCACAAAAGCAACACCAAACATTACCACTCCTGACCGCCCACAACAGCGTCACCAAAATTACCACTCCTGACTGCCCACAACAGTATCACCAAACATTACCATACGTGACCGCCCACAACAGCAGCACCAAACTTTCTTCTCCTGACCGCCCAAAACAGGAGTACAAAACATTAAGACTCCTGACCGCCCACAACACCAGCACAAAACATTACCACTACTTACCACCCAAAACACCAACACCAAATATTACCACTCCTGACCGCCCACAACAGCAGCAAAAACCGTTACCACTCATGACCACTGACAACAGCAGCACCAAACATTACCACTCCTGACCGCTCACAACAGCGTCACCAAGCATTACCACTCCTAAATGCCCATAACAGTATCACCAAACATTACCATTCCTGACCTCCCACAAAAGCTGCACCAAACATTAACACTCCTGACCGTCAACAACAGCAGCACCAAATATTACCGCCAATGACCGCCTGCAACAGCAGCACTAAACATTACCACTCCTGACCGCCCACAACACCAGCACCAAACATAACCACTCCTGACCGCCCAAAACAGCAGCACCAAACAGTACCACTCCTGACTACCCACTAGTATCACCAAACATTACCACTCCTGACCGCCCACAAAAGCAGCAACAAACATTAACTCTATTGGCCTCCCCAAACAGGAGCACCAAATACATTTCCACTCCTGACTGCCCACAACAGCATCACCAAGCATTAACATTCCTGACCGTCCACAACAGCAACATCAAACATTACCACACTTGACCCCCCACAGCAGCAGCACCAAACATAAGCACTCCTGACCGCCCAAAACAGCAGCACCAAACAGTTCCACTCCTGACTACCCTCTAGTATCACCAAACAATACTACTCCTGACCGCCAAAAGCAAAAGCACCAAATATTAACATTCCTGTTCATCCACAACAGCAGAAACAAATGGTACCACTCCTGACTGTCCAATACACCTGCATCAAACGCTACCACTCCTGATACCCCACAACAGCAGCAACCAAATATTACCACCCCTGACCGCTCAAAACACCAGCACCAAACATTACCATTCCTGACCGCTTACAACAGCGTCACCAAACGTTACCACTCCTGACTGCCCACAACAGTATCACCAAACATTTTCACTCCTGACCGCCCAAAACAGCAACACCTAACATTAACACTCCTGACCGCTCACAACTGCAGCACCAAACATTAACACTAATGACTTCCAACAACAACATCACCAAACATTACCACTCCTGACACCTCACAACAGCAGCAACCAAACATTACCACTCCTGACCTCCCAAACCTGCAACACCAAACATTATAACCACTGGACGGCCACAACAGGAGCACCAAATTTTACCACTCCTGACCGCCCACAACAGCAAAACCAAATGTTACCACTACTGATCGCCCAAAAGAGCAGCACCAAACGTGACCATATATGACCTCCCACAACAGCAGCACCAAACGTTACCACGCCTGACCGCCCACAACAGCAGCTTCAAACGTGACCACTACTGACCACCCACAATTGCAGCACCAAATGTTATCACTCCTGAAAGCCAACAACAGCAGCACAGAACTTAAACACTAATGACCGCCCACAACAGCAGCACCAAATATTAGCACCTCTTACCACCCAAAACACCAGCACCAAACATTACCACTCCTGACGAACCACAACAGCAGCACCAAACATTACCACTCATGACAGTCCAAAACATCATCACCAAACACTACCACTTCTGAACGCTCACAAGAGCGTCACCAGAATTACCAATCCTGACTGCCCTCTAATGCAGCACCAAACTTTAAGACTCCTTACCGTCCACAACAGTAGCACAATATATTACCACTCCTGACTGCCCAAAACAGTATCACCAAACATTACCACTCATGACCGCCTACAACAGCAGCACTAAACATTACCACTATTGACCGTCCACAACAGCAGCACCAAACATTAACACTCCTGATCGTCCACAACAGCAGCACTAAACATTACCACTATTGACCGTCCACAACAGCAGCACTAAACATTACCACTCCTGACCGCCCACAACAGAAGCACCAAACATTAACACTCTTGACTGCCCACAACAACAGCACCAAAGATTAACACTCCTGAAACCCCACAACAGCAACAACAAACGTTACCACTCCTGACCGCCCACAACCGCAGCACTAAACGTTACCACTACTGACCGCCCACAACCGCAGTACAAAACGTTACCACTCCTGACCACCCATAACAGCAGCACCAAACATTACGACTATTGACCCGCCACAACAGCAGCGCTAAACATTACCACTCCTGACCACCAAGAACAGCAGCAACTAGCATTAACACTTCTGACCGCCCACAACAGCAGCACCAAACGTTAGCACTCCTGGCCGCCTACAAGATCAGCACCGAACATTACCAATCCTGACCGCCAACAACATCAGTACTAAACATTACCACTCCTGACACCCCGCTACAGCAGCAACCAAACATTATCACTCCTGACCGCCCACAACAGAAGCAACAAACATAACCACTACTGACCGCCCACAACAGCAGCATCAAACAGTACTCCTGACCGTCCAAAGCAGCAGCACCAAACACTACCAGTCCTGACCGCCCACAACAGCAGGACCAAACATTACCACTCCTGACCGCTCAAAACAGTGTCACCAAACAATACCAATCCTGAATGTCCACAAATGCAGCAGCAAACAATACCACGTCTTACAGTCCAAAACAGCGGCATCAAACATTACCACTCCTGACTGCCCATAACAGTATCACCAAACATTACCATTCTCGACCGCCCACAAAAGCTGCACCAAACATTAACACTCCTGACCGCCTACAACACCAGCACCAAACATTACCTCCACTGACCGCCAACAACACCAGCACCGGACAATGCCACTCCTGACCACCTACAACAGTAAGACCATACATTATCATTCATGACCGCCCACAACAGGAACACCAAACATTAATACTCGTGACCGCCCAAAACAGGAACACCAAACATTAACACTCCTGACCTCAAAAACTAGTAGCCCAAAACATTACTACCACTGACCGCATAAAACAGCAGGACTAAAAATTACCACTCCTGACCGCCCACAACAGCAGCATTAAACATTAACACTCCTGACCGCCCAAAACAGGAACAGCAAAAATTATCACTACCGACCTCCCACAACAGCAGCACCAAATGTTACCACTACTGACCGCCCAAAACAGCAGCACCAAACATTACCACTACTGGTCGCAAACAACAGTAGCGACAAATATTACAATTCCTGACCGCCTACAACAGCAGGACAGCATTACCACTTCTGATCGCTCATAACAGCGTTACAAAACATTATCACTCCTGACTGCCCACAAATGCAGCACCACACATTATTGCTCTTAACCGACCATAACAGCAGCACCAAACATTACCACTCATGAGAGTCCAAAACATCAGCACCAAACATCACTCCTGAACGCTCACAACAGCGTCACCAAAATTACCACTGCTGAGTGCCCTCTAATGCAGCACAAACATTTAAAACTCCTTACCGTCCAAAATAGTAGCACAAAACATTACCACTCCAGACTGCCCAAAACAGTATCACCAAACATTACCACTCTTAACCGCCCACAACAGCAGCACCAAACATTAACACTACTGACCGCCCACAACAGAAGCACTAAACATTTCCACTACTGACCGTCCACAACAGCAGAACTAAACATTACCACTCCTGACAGCCCACAACAGCAGCATCAAACATTACCAATCCTGACCGCCAACAACAACAGCACAAAACATTACAACTTCTGACACCCAGCAACATCAGCAACCAAACTTTGCCACTTATGACCGCCCACAAAAGCAGCACCAAATATTAACACTTCTGACCGCCCACAACAGCAGCACCAAACATTACCACTCCTGACACCCCACAATAGCAGCAACCAAACATTACCACTACTGACAGCCCACAGCAGTACCACCAAACGTTACAATATGTGACCACTCACAACAGCAGCACGAAACGTTTCCACATGTGATCGACCACAATAGCAGCACGAAACGTTACCACGTGTGACAGCTCACGCCAACAGCATCAGACTTTACCTTATGTGACCGCCCACAACAGCAG
>JAYMFT010074324.1:0-14483 GCA_038088735.1 Panulirus argus
GCGTCATTGTCTGTGCTCGGAGTCCACTGGCCTCCTTGTCTGGACACGGAGTCCACTGGCCTACTTGTCTGGACTCGGAGTCCAATAGCTTCTTTGTCTGGACACGGAGTCCACTGGCCTTCTTGTCTGGGCGCAGAGTCTACTGGCCTCCTAGTCTGGATGCGGAGTGCACTTCTCCTTGTATGGACACGGAGTCCACTAGCCTCTTTGTCTGGATACTGAGTCCACTGGCCTCCTTTCCTGAACATGGAGTCCATTGGTCTCTTTATCTGGACACGGAGTCCAATGGCCTCCTTTTGTAGAGACGGAGTCAGTTGGTCTTCTTGTCTCGAGACTTAGTCCAATGGCCTCTTCGAGTGGATACGGAGTCCAATGGCGTCCTTCTCTGGACACGGATTCCAATAGCCTCCTTGAGTGAACACGGATCCCACTGGCCTCCTTCTCTGGAGAGGGAGTCCACTGGCAACCTTTTCGGGATACTGAGTCCAGTGGTCTTCTTTTCTGGACACGAAATCCACTGGCCTCCTTTTCTAGACACGGAGTCCACTGGCCTCCTTTTCTGGACATGTAGTCCACTTTAATCCTTTTGAGGACACGGAGTCCACCTACCTCCTTGTCAGTACTCGGAGTCCAACTGCCTCATTGTCAGGACTCGGAGTCCACTAGCTTCCTTGTCTTTACACGGAGTCCACTAGCCTCCTTGTCTGGGCCCGGAGTCCACTGGCTTTCTTGTCTGGATACGGAGTACACTTTTCCTTGTCTGGGCACGGAGTCCACTGGCCTCCTTGTGTGGATTCGGAGTCTACTGGCCTCCTTGTGTGGATTCGGAGTCCACTGGTTCCTTTGTCTGGACACAGAGTCCACTGCCCTCCTAGTCTGAGCACGAAGTCCACTGGCCTCCATTTCTGAAAAGGGAGTACACTCCTCCTTGTATGGACACGGAGTCCATTGGCCTTCTTCTCTGGACACGGAATCCACTGGCCTCCTTTTTTGGAACCGGAGGTAACTGGCCTCCTTGTCTGGACATCTAGTCTAGTATTCTCCTTGTCTGGACACGGATTCCACTGGCCTCCTTGACTGAACATGGAGTCCACTGGCCTCCTTGTCTGGACACGGAGTCCACTGGCCTACTTGTCTTGATACGGAGTCTATTGGCCTCCTTCTTTGGACACGGATTCCTCTAGCCTACTTGTCTGGACACGGAATCCATTGGCCTTCTTGTCTGGAGACGGAGTCCATTGGTCTCTTTGTCTGGACACGGAGTCCACGGGCGTTCTTTTCTGGACACTTAGTCTAATGCTCTTCTTGTCTGGGCACGGATTCCACTTGCTTCCTTGTCTGGACAAGTAGTCCAATGGCCTCCTTGTCTAGACTCGAAGTCCACTGGTTTCCTTGTCTGGGCAGGGAGTCCACTGGCCTCTTTCTCTGTATATGAAATCCATTGGCGTCCTTGTGTGGACACGACGTCCAAATGCGTCCTTGTCTGGACTCGGATTCCATTGGCCTCCTTGTCTAGGCACGGTGTCCACTGGCCTCCTTCTCTGGACACGGAATCCACTGGCCTCCTTGTATAGATACGGAGTCCACTGGCCTCCTTCTCTGGACATGGAGTCGAATTGCCTCCTTCTCCGGACACGGAGTCCACTGGTCTCCTTCTCTGGACATGGAGTCCACAGTCCACTGGCATCCTTGCCTGGACACGGATTCGACTGGCGTCCTTGTTTGGACATGGAATCCACAAGTCTCTTTATGTTGACACGGATTACACTGGTCTTTAGTCTGGACACGGAGTCCACAGGCCTCCTTGTCTGGACACAAAGTCCACTGGCCTGCTTCTCTTTAAACGTAGTCCACTGGCCTCTTTCTTTGGACACGGTGTCCAGTGGCCTCCTTGTCTGGACTCGGAGTCCATTGGTTTCTTTGTATTGTGACGGAGTCCAGTAGCCTCCTTCTTTGGACACGGAGTGCACTGGCCTCCTTCTCTGGACAAGGAGCACACTGGCCTTCTTCTATAGACTCGAAGTCCACTGGTTTTCTTGTCTGGGCATGGAGTCCACTGGTCTCCTTCTCTGCATATGGAATGCATTGGCGTCCTTGTGTGGACACGGAGTCCAAATGCGTCCTTGTCTGGACTCGGAGTCCACTGGCCTCCTTGGCTGGGCACGGAGTCCACCGACCTCCTTGTCTTGATATGGAGTACACTCCTCCTTGTCTTGGGACGGAGTCCACTGTCGTTCTTGTCTGGACTGGGAGTCCACTGGACCCCTTGTCTGGATACGGAGTGCACTAACCTCTTTCTACGGACACGGAGGCCACTGGACTTATTGTCTGGACACGGAGTCCACTGGTCTCTTCGTCTGGACACAGAGTCCACTGGCCTTCTTGTCTGGACACTTAGTCCAATGGCTTCCTTGTGTGGATACAGAGTCCAATGGCCTCCTTTTGTGAATACGGAGTCCAATGGCCTCATTCTCTGGACACGCTTTCCACTAGACTCCTTCTCTGGGCATGGAGTGCACTGGCCTCCATCTCTGCATATGGAATTCATTGTCGTCCTTGTGTGGACGAGGAGTCCAAATGCGTCCTTGTGTGGGCTCGGAGTCCAATGGCTTCTTTGTCTGGACATGGAGTCCACTGGCCTCCTTGTCTGGGCACAGATTGTAATGGCCTCCTTGTCTGGATGCGGAGTGCACTTCTCCTTGTATGGGCACGGAGTCCACTGGTCTCCTTCTATGGACACGGAGTCCACTGGCTTCCTTGTCTGGATACTGAGTCCACTGCCCTCCTTTTCTGGATATGAAGTCCACTGGTATCTTTGTCTGGACATGGAGTCCAATGGCCTACTTTTCTAGAGATGGAGTCCACTGGCCTTCTTGTCTGGACACTTAGTCCAATGGCCTTCTCGTGTGGATACGGAGTCCAATGGCCTCCTTCTCTGGACACGGATTCCACTAGACTCCTTGTCTGAACACGGAGTCCACTGGCCTCCTTTTCTGGACGCGGTTTCCACTGGCCTCCTTGTTTGAATACTGAGTCCACTGGCCTCCTTTCCTGGACAAGGAATCCACTGACCTCCTTGTCTGGGCACGGGGTGCACTGGCCTCCTTCTCTTGACACGCAGTCCACTTTAGTCCTTGTGTGGACATGGAGTCCACCTGTCTCCTTGTCAGGACTCGGAGTCCACTAGCTTCCTTGTCTAGACACGGAGTCCACTGACCTCCTTGGCTGGGCACGGAGTCCATTGGCCTTCTTGTCTGGATACGGAGTTCACTTTTCCTTGTCTGGGCTCGGAGTCCACTGGCCTCCTTGTCTGGATTCGGAGTCCACTGGCTTTTTTTTCTGGACACAGAGGAGTCCACTTGCCTCCCTGTCTGGGCTCGAAGTCTACTGGCCTCTATTTCTGAAAATGGAGTACACTCCTCCTTGTATGGGCACGGAGTCCACTGGCCTTCTTCTCTGGACACGGTGTTCACCGGCCTCCTTGTCTGGAACCGGAGTCCACAGGCCTCCTTTTTCTGGACATGGAGTCTACTGGTCTTGTCTGGACACGGATTCCACGGGCCTCCTTGACTGAACATGGAGTCCACTTGCCTCCTTGTCTGGACACGGAGTCCACTGGCCTCCTTGTCTTGATAAGGAGTCAATTGGCCTCCTTCTTTGAACACGGATTCCACTAGCCTCCTTCTCTGGACACGGAATTCATTGGCCTCCTTGTTTGGAGACGGTGTCAATTAGTGTCTTTGTCTGGACACGGAGTCCATGGGCCTTCTTTTCAGGACACTTAGAGTAATGCCCTCCTTGTCTAGGCATGGATTCCACTAGTTTCCTTGTCTGGACACGGAGTCCACTGGCCTCCTTGTCTAGACTCGAAGTGCACTGGTTTCCTTGTCTGGGCAATGAGTCCTCTGGCCTCCTTCTCTGGATATGGAATCCATTGGCGTCCTTGTGTGGACACGGAGTTCAAATGCGTCCTTGTCTGGACTCGGATTCCACTGGCCTCCTTGTCTGGGCACGGAGTCCAATGACCTCCTTGTCTGAAATGCGTCCTTGTCTGGACTCGGATTCCACTGGCCTCCTTGTCTGGACACGGAGTCCAATGACCTCCTTGTCTGGATACGTATACACTCCTCCTTGTCTGTGGACGGATTCCATTGTCCTCCTTGTCTGGACACGGAGTCCTCTTGCCCCCTTGTCTGGATAAGGAGTGCACTAACCTCTTTCTATGGGCACTCACTCCACTGGCCTTATTGTCTGGACACGGATTACACTGGCCTCCTTGTCTGGGCACGGAGTCCACCGGCCTCCTTGTCTGGATACGGAGTATACTCCTCCTTGTCTGGCACGGCGTCCACTGGTCTCCTTCGCTGGACACAGTGTCCACTGGCCTCCTTGTCTGGATACGGAGTACACTTCTCCTTGGCTGGACACGGAGTCCACTGGCCCCCTTGTTTGGGCACGGTGTCCACTGGCCTCCTTGTCTAGACACGGAATCCACTGGCCTCCTTTTATGGATATGGAGTCAACTTGCCTCCTTTTCTGTACACGGGGTCCAATTGCCTCCTTCTGTGGACCCGGAGTCCACTGGTCTCCTTCTCTGGACACGGACTCCATTGGCATCCTTGTCTGGACACGGATTCTGCTGGCGTCCTTGTTTGGACATGGAGTCCATAAGTCTCTTAATGTTGACACAGATTACACTGGCCTCCTTGTCTGGACAGGAGTCCACTGGCCTCCTTGTCTAGACTCGAAGTCCACTGGTTTCCTTGTTTGGGCATGGAGTCCACTGGCCTCCTTCTCTGCATATGGAATCCATTGGAGTCCTTGTGTGGACACGGAGTCCAAATGCGTCCTTGTCTGGACTCGGAGTCCACTGGCCTCGTTGGCTGGGCACGGAGTCCACTGACCTCCTTGTCTTGATACGGAGTGCACTAACCTCTTTCTATGGACACGCAGTCCACTGGCCTTATTATCTGGACACGGAGTCCACTGGTCTCTTTGTCTGGACACAGAGCCCACTGGCCTTCTTGTCTGGACACTTAGTCCAATGACCATTTTGTGTGGATACGGAGTACAATGCCCTCATTCTCTGGACACGGATTCCACTAGCCTCCTTGTCTGGACACGTAGTCCACTGGCCTACTTGTCTGGACTCGGAGTCCAATGGCTTCTTTGTCTGGACACGGACTCCACTGCCCTCCTTTTCTGGGCACAGAGTCCACTGGCCTTGTCTGGATGGGGAGTGCACTTCTCCTTGTAATGGCACGGAGTCCACTGGTCTCCTTCTATGGACACAGAGTCAACTGGCCTCCTTGTCTGGATACTGAGTCCACTGCCCTAATTTTATGGACATGGAGTCCACTGGTCTCTTTGTCCGGACACGGTGTCCAATGACCTCCTTTTATAGAGACGGAGTCCACTGGCCTTCTTGTCTGGACACTTAGTCCAATGGCCTCCTCTTGTGGATACGGAGTCCAATGGCCTCCTTCTCTGGACACGGATTCCACTAGCCTTCTTGTCTGAACACGGAGTCCATTGGCCTCCTTGTCTGGATACTGAGTCCACTGGCCTCCTTTTCTTGACACAAAATCCACTGGCCTACTTTTCTAGACACGGAGTCCACTGGCCTCCTTCTTTGGACACGAAGTCAACTTTAGTCCTTGTTTCGACACGGAGTCCACCTGCCTCCTTTTCAGGACTTCGAGTCAACTAGCTTCCTTGTCTGGACACAGAGTCCAATAGCCTCCTTTTCTAGTAACGGAGTCCATGGGCCTTCTTGTCTGCATACGGAGTACACTTTTCCTTGTTTTAGCAAGGAGTCCACTGGCCTCCTTGTCTGGATTCGGAGTCCACATGATTCTTTGTCTGGACATAGAGTCCACTGGCCTCCTTGTCTGGGCACGGAGTGCACTGGCCTCCATTTCTGAAAACGGAGTACACCCCTCCTTGTATGGGCACGGAGTCCACTGGCCTTCTTCTTTGGGCACGGAGTCCACTGACCTCCTTGTCTGGAATCGGAGTCTACTTGTCTCCTTGTCTGGAGATGGAGTCTACTGGTCTCCTTGTCTGGACACGGATTCCACTGACCTCCTTGACTGAACAGGGAGTCCACTAGCCTCCTTGTCTGGAAACGGAGTCCACTTGCCTCCTTGTTTTAATACGGAGTCCATTGGCCTCCTTCTTTGGACACGGATTCCAATAGCTTCCTTGTCTGGACACAGAATCCATTGGTCTCCTCGTCTGGAGACGGAGTCCATTAGTCTCTTTGTCTGCTCATGGAGTCCACGGGCAATCTTTTCTGGACACTTATTCTAATGCCCTCCTTGTCTGGGCACGGATTCCACTAGCTTCCTTGTCTGGACACGAAGTCCACTGGCCTCCTCGTCTAGACTCGAAGTCCAATGGTTTCCTTGTCTGGGCAGGGAGTCCACTGGCCTCCTTCTCTGGATATGGAATCCACTGGCCTCCTTGTCTGGGCACGGAGTCCAATGACCTCCTCGTCTGGATACGGGGTACACTCCTCCTTGTTTGGGAACGGAGTCCACTGGCCTCCTTGTCTGGACACGGAGTCCACTGGCCCCCTTGTCTGGATACGGAGTGTACTAACCTCTATCTATGGACACTCAGTCCACTGGCCTTATTGTCTGCACAAGGAGTCCACTGGCCTCCTTTTATGAACGTGGAGTCTACTGGTCTCCTTATCTGGACGCGGATTTCACTGGCCTCCTTGTCTGGACATGGAGTTTAATGGCCTCTTTGTCTGGATATGGAGTTTAATGGCCTCCTTTTCTGGAAACGGAGTCCACTGGCTTCCTGTTCTGGACACGGATTCCACTGGCCTCCTTGTCTGGGCACGAAGTAGACCGGCCTCCTTGTCTGGATACGGAGTATACTCCTCCTTGTCTGGCACGGAGTCCACTGGTCTCCTTCCCTGGACATGGAGTCCACTGGCCTTCTTGTCTGGATACGGAGTACACTCCTTGTCTGGACACGGAGTCCACTGGCCTGCTTGTCTGGGCACGGTGTCCACTGGCCTCCTTGTCTGAACACGGAATCGACTGGCCTCCTTGTATGGGTACGGAGTCCACTGGCCTCCTTCTCTGGACACTAAGTCCAATTGCCTCCGTCTCTGGACACGGAATCCACTGGCATCCTTGTCTGGACACAGATTCTACTGGCGTCCTTGTTTGGACATGGAGTCCAAAAGTCTCTTTATGTTGACACGGATTACACTGGCCTCCTTGTCTGGACACAAAGTCCACTGGCCTCTTTCTCTGGAAACGGAGTCCACTGCCCTCTTTCTTTGGACATGGTGTCCAGTGGCCTCCTTGTCTGGACTCGGAGTCCACTGGTTTCTTTTTGTGGACACGGAGTCCATTGGCCTCCTTTGGACACGGAGTGCACTGGCCTCCTTCTCTGGGCAAGGAGTCCACTGGCCTCCTTGTCTAGACTCGAAGTCCACTGGTTTCCTTGTCTGGTCATGGAATCCACTGTCCTCCTTCTTTGCATATGGAATCCATTGGCGTCCTTGTGTGGACACGGAGTCCAAATGCCTCCTTGTGTGGACTCGGAGTCCACTGGCCTCCTTGGCTGGGCACGAAGTCCACTGACCTCCTTGTCAGGATACGGAGTACACTCCTCCTTCTCTCGAGACGGAGTCCACTGTCCTCCTTGTCCGGACACGGAGTCCACTGACCCCTTGTCCGGATACGGAGTGCACTAACCTCTTTCTACGGACACGGAGTCCACTGGCCTTATTGTCTGAACACGGAGTCCACTAGTCTCTTTGTCTGGACACAGAGTCCACTGGCCTTCTTGTCTGGACACTTAGTCCAATGGCCTCTTTTTGTGGATACGGAGTCCAATGGCCTCATTCTCTGGACACGGATTCCACTAGCCTCCTTGTTTAGATACGAAATCCACTGGCCAACTTGTTTGGACTCGGAGTCCAATGGTTTTTTTGTCTGGACACGGAGTCCCCTGGCCTCCTTGTCTGGGCACGGAGTCCACTGGCCTCTTTGTCTGGATGAGGAGTGCACTTCTTGTATGGGCACGGAGTCCACTGGTCTCCTTCTTTGAACACGGAGTATTGGCCTCATTCTCTGGATACTGAGTCCACTGGCCTCCTTTTCTGGACATTGAGTCCACTGGTCTCTTTGTCTGAACACGGAGTCGAATGGCCTTTTCTAGAGACAGAGTCGGCTGGCCTTCTTGTCTGGACACTTAGTCCAACGGCCTCCTGGTGTGGATACGGAGTCCATTGGCCTCCTTCTCTGGACACGGTTTCCACTAGCCTCCTTGTCTGAACACGATGTCCACTGGCTTCCTTGTCTGCACACGGAGTCCACTGGCCTCCTTGTCTGGATTCTGAGTCCACTGGCCTCCTTTTCTGGACACGTAATTCAGTGGCCTCCTTTTTATAGGAAAGGAGTCCACTGGCCTCCTTCTGTGGACACGTCGTCCACTTTAGTCCTTGTGTGGACACGGAGTCCATCTGCCTCCTTGTCAGGACTCGGAGTCCACTAGCTTCCTTGTCTGGGAACGGAGTCCACTGACCTATACGGAGTATAGTTTTTCTTGTCTGGGCACGGAGTCGACTGGCCTCCATGTCTGGATTCGGAGTCCACTGGCTTCTTTGTCTGGACACAGAGTCAACTGGCCTCCTACTCTGGGCACGGAGTCCACTGGCCTCCATTTCTGAAAACGGAGTACACCCCTCCTTGTATGGGCACGGAGTCCACTGGCCTTCTTCTCTGGGCACGGAGTCGACTGGCCTCCTTGTCTGGATATGGAGTCTACTGGTCTCCCTGTCTGGACACGTATTCCATTGGCCTCCTTGACTGAACATGGAGTCCACTGGCCTCCTTGTCTGGACACGGAGTCCACTGGCCTCCGTGTCTTGATACGGAGTCCATTGGCTTCCTTCTTTAGACTCGGATTCCACGAGCCTCCTTCTCTGGACACGGAATCCATTGGCCTCCTTGTCTGGAGACGGAGTCCATTAGTCCTTTTGTCTGGACACGGAGTCCATGGGCCTTCTTTTCTGGACACTTAGTCTAATGCCCTCCTTGTCTGGGCACGGATTCCACTACCATCCTTGTCTGGACACGGAGTCCACTGGCCTCTTTGTCTAGACTCGAAGTCCACTGGTTTCCTTGTGTGGGCAGGGAGTCCACTGGCCTCCTGTTTTGGATATGGAATCCACTGGCCTCCTTGTCTGGGCACGGAGTCCAATGACCTCCTTGTCTGGATACGGAGTACACTCCTCCTTGTTTGGGAACGGAGTCCAATAGCCTCCTTGTCTGGACACGGAGTCCACTGGCCCCCTTGTCTGGATACGGAGTGCACTAACCTCTTTCTATGGACACGTAGTCCACTGGCCTTATTCCCTGGACACGGAGTCCACAGGCCTCGTTTTTATGGAGGTGGAGTCTACTGGTCTCCTTGTCTGGACGCGGATTTCACTGGCCTGCTTTTGTGGACATGGAGTTTAATGGCCTCCTTCTCTGGACTTGACGTTTAATGGCCTCCTTTTCTGGACACGAAGTCCACTGGCCTCTTTTTCTGGACAAGGAGTCCAGTCGCCTCCTTGTCTGGGTAGGGAGTCCATTGGCTTCCTTATCTGGATACGGAGTTCATTTGCCTCCTTTTCTTGACACGGAGTCCACTGGCCTCCTTTTGTGGACACGGAGTCCACTGGTCTCTTTGTCTGGACACAGATTCCACTGGCCTTCTTGTCTGGACACTTAGTCCAATGGTCTCCTTGTGTCGATACGGAGTCCACTGGCCTCCTTGTCTGGACTCGGAGTCCAATGGCTTCCTTGTCTGGACACGGATTCCACTGGCCTCCTTGTCTGGGCACGGAGTCCACTGGCCTCCTTGTTTGGATAAGGAGTATACTCCTCCTTGTCTGGCACGGAGTCCACTGGTCTCCTTCGCTGGAGACGGAGTCCACTGGCCTCCTTGTCTGGATACGGAGTAAACTCCTACTTGTCTTGACACGGAGTCCACTGACCTGCTTGTCTGGGCACGGTGTCCGCTGGCCTCCTTGTCTGGACACAGAATCCACTGGCCTCCTTGTATGGATACGGAGTCCACTGGCCTCCTTTTCTGGACACTTAGTCCAATTGCCTCCTTCTCTGGACACGGAGTCAACTGGCATCCTTGTCTGGAGACGGATTCTACTGGAGTCCTTGTTTGGATCTGTAGTACACAAGTCTATGTTGACACGGATTATACTGGCCTCCTTGTCTGGACACCGAGTCCACAAGCCTCCTTGTCTGGACACAAAGTCGAATGACCTCCTTCTCTGGAAACGGCGTCCACTGGCCTGTTTCTTTGGACACGGTGTCCAGTGGCCTCCTTGTCTGGATCCGGAATCCACTGGTTTCTTTGTGTGGATACGGAGTCCAGTGGCGTCCTTCTTTGGACACGGAGTGCACTAGTCTCCTTCTCTGGGCAAGGAGTCCACTGGCGTTCTTGTGTGGACACGGAGTCCAAATGCGTCCTTGTCTGGACTCGGAGTCCATTGGCCTCCTTGGCTGGGAAAGGAGTCCACTGACCTTCATGACTGGATAGGGAGTACACTCCTCCTTGTCTCGGGACGGAGTCCATGTCCTCCTTGTCTGAACAGGGAGTCCACTGGCCCCCTTGTCAGGATACGGAGTGCACTAACCTCTTTCTACGGACATGGAGTCCACTGGCCTTATAGTCTGGACACGGAGTCCACTGGTCTCTTTGTCTGGACACAGAGTCCACTAGCCTTCTTGTCTGGACACTTAATCCAATGGCCTCCTTGTGAGGATACGGAGTCCAATGGCCTCATTCTCTGGACATGGATTCCACTAGCCTCCTTGTTTGGACACGGAATCCACTGGCCTACTTGTTTGGACTCGGAGTCCAATGGCTTTTTTGCTTGGAGACGGAGTTCACTGGCCTCCTTGTCTGGGCACGGAGTCCACTGGCCTCCTTGTCTGGATGCGGTGTGCACTTCTTGTATGAGCACGGAGTCCATTGGTCTCCTATGGACACGGAGTCCACTGGCCTCCTTGTCTGGATACTGAGTCCAGTGGCCTCCTTTTCTGGCCCTGGAGTCCACTGGTCTCTTTGTCTGGACACGGAGTCCAATGGCCTCCTAGTGTGGATACGGAGTCCGCTGGCCTTCTTGTCTGGAGACTTAGTCCAGTGGCCTCCTCGTGTGGATACGGAGTCCAATGGCCTCGTTCTCTGGACACGGATTCCACTAGCCTCCTTGTCTGAACACGGAGTCCACTGGCCTCCTTGTCTGGACACGGAATCCACAGGCCTCCTTGTCTGGATACTGTGTCCACTGGCCTCCTTCTCTGGACACGTAGTCCACTTTAGTCCTTGTGTGGACACGGAGTCCGCCTGCCTCATTGTCAGGACTCGTATTCCATTAGCTTCCTTGTGTGGACACAGAGTCTACTAGCCTACTTGTCTGGGAACGGAGTCCACTGGCATTCTTTTCTGCATACGGAGTACACTTTTCCTTGTCTGGGCACGGAGTCCACTGGCCTCCATGTCTAGATTCGGAGTCCACTAGCTTCATTGTCTGGACACAGAGTCCACTGGTCTCCTTGTCTAAGCACGGAGTCCACTGGCCTTCATTTATGAAAAGGGAGTACTCTCCTTCTTGTATGGGCACGGAGTCCACTGGTCTTCTCTGGACACGGAGTCCACTGGCCTCCTTGTCTGGAACCGGAGTCCACTGGCCTCTTTGTCTGGACATGGAGTCTACTGGTCTCCTTGTCTGGACACAGATTACACTGGCCCCCTTGACTTGATATGGAGTCCACTGGCCTCCTTGTCTGGACACGGAGTCCACCGGCATTCTTGTCTTGATACGGAGTCCTTTGGCCTCCTTCTTTGGAGACGGATTCCACTAGCCTCCTTCTCTGGACACGGAATCAATTGGCCTACGTGTCCATTGGTCTCTATGTCTGGACAAGGAGTCCACGGGCCTTCTTTTCTGGACACTTAGTCTAATGCCCTCCTTGTCTGGGCACGTATTCCACTAGCTTCCTTGTCTGGACACGGAGTCCATTGGCCTCCTTGTGTAGACTCGAAGTCCACTTGTTTCCTTGTCTGGGCATGGAGTCCACTGGCCTCCTTCTCTGGATATGGAATCCATTGGCTTCCTTTTGTGGACACGGAGTCCAAATGCGTCCTTGTCTGGACTCGAATTCCACTGGCCTCCTTGTCTGGGCACGGAGTCCATTGACCTCCTTGGTTGGATACGGAGTACACTCCTCCAAGTCTAGGGACGGAGTCCACTGGCCTCCTTGTCTAGTCACGAAGTCCACTGGCCCGCTTGTCTGGATGCGAAGTGCACTAACCTCTTTCTATGGACACGCAGTCCACTGGCCTTATTGTCTGGACACGGTGTCCACTGGCCTCCTTTTCTGGACGTGGAGTTTACTGGTCTCCTTGTCTGGACGCGGATTTCACTGACCTCCTTGTCTGGATATGGAGTTTAATGGCCTCCTTTTCTGGACACGGAGTCCACTGGCCTCTTTTTCTGGACAAGGAGTCCAGTTTCCTCCTTGTCTAGGTAGGGAGTCCATTGGCTTCCTTCTCTGGTTACGGAGTTCATTGGCCTCCTTTTCTTGACACGGAGTCCACTGGCCTCCTTTTGTGGACACGGATTCCACTGGTCTCTTTGTTTGGACACGGTTTCCACTGGCCTTCTTGTCTGGATTCTTAGTCAAATGGTCTCCTTGTGTCGATACGGAGTCCACTGGCCTCATTTTCTGGATTTGGAGTCCAATGGCTTCTTTGTCTGGACACGGATTACACTGGAGTACATGTCTGGGCACGGAGTCCAAAGGCCTCCTTCTCTGAATACGGAGTATACTCCTCCTTGTCTGGCACGGAGTCCACTGGTCTCCTTCGCTGGACACGGTGTCCACTGGCCTCCTTGTCTGGACACGGAATCCACTGGCCTCCTTTTATGGATACGGAGTCCACTGGCCTCCTTCTCTGGAAATGGAGTCCAGTTGCCTCCTTCTCTGGACACGGAGTCCACTGGTCTCCTTCTCTGGACACGGAGTCCACTGGCATCCTTGTCTGGACATGGATTGTACTAGCGTCCTTGTTTGGACAATGCGTCCACAAGTCTCTTTCTGTTGACACGGATTACACTGACCTCTTTGTCTGGACACGGAATCCACAGGCTTCATTGTCTGGACACAATGTCCTTCTCTGGAAACAGAGTCCACTGGCCTCTTTCTTTGGACACGTTGTCCAGTGGCCTCCTTGTCTAGACTCGGAGTCCACTCGTTTCTTTATGTGGACACGGAGTCCAGTGGCCTCCTTCTTTGGACATGGAGTGCACTGGCCTCCTTGCCTGGATACGGAGTGCACTCCTCCTTGTCTCAGGACGGAGTCCATTGGCATCCTTGTCTGGACACGGAGTCCACTGGCCTCCTTGTCTGGATTCTGAGTCCACTGGCCTCCTTTTCTGGACACTGAATCCATTGGCCTACTTTTCTAGACACGGAGTCCACTGGCCTCCTTCTCTGTACAAGTAGTCCACTTTAGTCCTTGTGTGGACACGGAATCCACCTGCCTCCTTGTCAGGACTTGGAGTCCATTAGCTTCCTTGTCTGGACACGTAGTCCACTAGCCTCCTTGTCTGGGCACGGAGTGCACTGGCCTTCTTGTCTGGATATGGAGTACACTTCTCCTTGTCTGGGCACGGAGTCCACTGGCCTCCTTGTCTGGGCACGAAGTCCACTGGCCTCCATTTCTTAAAAGGGAGTACACTCCTCCTTGTATGGGCACGGAGTTCACTGGCCCTGTTCTCTGGACACGGAGTCCACTGGCCTCATTGTCTAGAACCGGAATCCAATGGCCTCCTTGTCTGGACATGGAGTCTACTGTTCTCTTTGTCTAGACACGGATTCCACTAGCCTCCTTGACTTAACACGGAATCCATTGGCCTCCTTGTCTGGAGACGGAGTCCATTGGTCTCTTTGTCTGGACACGGAGTCCATGGCCACCTTTTCTGGACACTTAGTCTAATGCCCTCCTTGTCTGGGCACGGATTCCACTAGCTTCCTTGTCTGGACACGGAGTCCACTGGCCTCCTTGTCTAGACTCGAAGTCCACTGGCTCCCTTGTCTGGGTAGGGAGTCCGCTGGCCTCCTTCTCTGGATATGGAATCCATTGGCGTCCTTGTGTGGACACGAAGTCCATATGCGTCCTTGTCTGGACTCGGATTCCACTGGCCTCCTCGTCTGAGCACGGAGTCCAATAACATCCTTGACTGGATACAGAGTACACTCCTCCTTCTCTGGGGACGGAGTCTACTGGCCTCTTTGTTTGGACACGAAGTCCACTGGCCCCCTTGTTTGGATACGGAGTGCACTAAGCTCATTCTATGGATATGCAGTCCACTGGCCTTATTGTCTGGACACGGAGTCCACTGGCCTCCTTTTCTGGACGTGGAGTCTACTGGTCTCCTT
>JAYMFT010074335.1:0-12539 GCA_038088735.1 Panulirus argus
GGTTCCACCTCGAGGCTGGAAGTGTGAGCAGTGTGACAAAACAGATAACCTATGGCTAAACCTGACTGATGGGAAGATTCTTTGTGGTCGAAGGCAGCTAGATGGTTCAGGTGGTAATAATCATGCAGTTGAACATTATGAAAAGACAAGTAAGTCTCATTTGTAACTGTAGTATTTATGCTTTTTGTTGGGTAAGTTAGATTTTAAGTTCTTTTCGGTTATTATCTCTATCTGTTTCTCTGATGCCCATTCTCTCTGGAAACTCCCTCAAGGGGGTGGCTAGAACAAAAGAGTCTCCATAACTGGTGAACTCCTGTGCTGATTCTTAGCCTTTGATAATTATGTAGGTATGGAGAATATTTTACAGTATTCCTTTTGATGAGAAGAATGTTATTGTCATCTTGTGAATATTGCCACTACAGTATTTAGATAGTAAATGATACCGTATTAATGTACTGTACATTTGCATTATTTGATGTTTATTGGTTATAGATGAATAATAATTACATATTTTTGGTGTGAATGTGCACAGAGATGACAGTGTGCATTTAGTTTTATGCAAATTATCAGATGACAAAAAAAAGAAAAACTAAAGCATTGTTAAAGGAGTTTGGATAGATGTGCTTGAAAGTGGAATATTTTGTGATAATTACTGACTGCAGTTTTCTTGTTTGGTCTTGTGTGAAGAATAGATTAGAGGTTTCAGTAATGGAAAGAAACCAGATAGACAAATAAAGCTGTAGAAAAAAATATTGTATAGGAATGATATGGTTCACAAGAGTGATTATTGCCATTCATCCACAGTTTAGCACCTCTAGGGTGACAACCCATTAGAATTTGGTATGAATGTACCTTGGAGGTAAACATTGATTTTGATGTCAGAAGTCAAAGGTCAAGGTCATTGCCACACTGAGTTGATTTTAATGACTGTATCTGAACTCTAATTCAGCTGTGTAAATTTCATCAAAACTTAGCTTGAGGTTTTCCTTTTGGAATAATAAGAGGTCTCTATAAGTTTTGAGGTCAAAGGTCAAAGTCATCACCAAGCTTGGAATTGATATTGTTTCGGTTCAGTAACTTCAGTTTTGCTCATTGGATATCATGAAGACTTCCCTTGGAGCAAAGGTTCCATATGATTTTGGGGTCAAAAGGCCAAAGGCAAGGTTGGATGCACTTTTTTCCTTACATTAACTTCACTTCTGCTGAATGGATTTCATTAATACTTAGCACATGATACTCTTTGGGTAGTTTTCTCTTGAATTTAAAATCAGTTCTTTCAAAATGTATGTTTCCTTCAGCTTTAGTATTCTGTGCATGCCTGATTTATGATAGCACCAAATCATCATCTACCACCAGTTCTGCTACCTCTCCCAGCACTACCACTACCACACAGACTCCACTTCTTTCACCACCTGTGCTACCACATCTTCTATCACCACCTCTTTGCCATTCCTCACACCTCCTCATCCGTTACCTTTGCTATCACATTTGCCACCACTTCTGCCCCATCACTGTTGCATCTGCTGCCAATTCTGACACCACATACGCCAGCATCACTGCCACCGTCTCACTCATTATAACCCTGCAATCATCTCTCTCATCATCACACCCAACTCCAACTCTCTAGGAGTTTGGAAGGATGGGAAAGGAATGAATTGGGATAGGGATGTAAGAATTCTACCCAAGTATCTCCTTTATGTTGTAAGAGGTGACCAAAGGAGCCAGGAATTAGGGATGGAAGCCCTTCCCCATTTGTAGTCACTATCCAAAAATCCAGCAGGAATTGCACCTGCATATACATAAAAATGACCTTGCAATTAATAGGGCTGTTCGTGATGGATGTGTATCACTAAAAAATTATTCTTTTTCCTTTATAAAGGCTTATCACTGGGTCTGATCAGGAGTTTCTTTCAATTTTGTATATAGAGCCAACTCAAAGATATAGTGCTTCAATCTGCTCTGTGATTAATGCTCACACTTTTGAGTGCATTGGTGTTCTTGGCAGCATATCTTGATTACTTTTGATATATAAAGTTACAGCTAATGTCTACTTACATTCATCAATTATTCCTCTCGCATTCCTTTCAGTCATATGAATCAGTTTAAATTGATGTAGATGGCTACATACATTCTGCTTATATCCAAAGCCACATGTATCATTTGTGGAAATTGATTTTGGAAAATTTGTGTTCCCATCCCTATCCATTGTTCAGGGATGCCCAGTTGATGGGCAGTCTTGCTACCATAGAACAAAGTATTGTTAGGTATTTCTTATTGATAAATTTACTTCATGTATATCATTGGGATTGTACATAGATAATCATGGCTGTTGTTCACTTGAAATTTTCCATTCCATATTTATAATGAAAAACTGGGTGGCACCTTTTCCAGAGTATCCGCTTGCTGTGAAGCTTGGCACCATTACACAGGATGGAAATGCTGATGTGTATAGCTATGATGAAGATGACATGGTGCTTGACCCCAACCTTGTAAAGCATTTGGCAGTAAGTAATTTGTACCCCCAAGATTACTAACTTCAAATCATGTGCTATCTATCTACATATCTCTATCTCTGACACCCTTTCCCTTTAAGGGGTGGCCACGGCAAAAGAGTCTTCATAACTGGTGAACTCCAGTGCCACGTCTTAGCCTTAAGTGCCTCACTCTCATCAGGCCACTGGCAGAGGGCAACTTTAGCATAGTATTTTCAGAAGCTCCTGCCTTTTGTTCCTACCGACTATATCTACCTAATGTGTCTTCCTATGTTCCAACCTACTGCTTCCACCTGATGCTCCCACCTAATTTTCCTGCCTGCTACTTCTACTTAATGTTTTTACCTAAAGCTCCTATCTAATGTTCCTACCTACTACTTCTATCTAATGCATCTACTGTTTTGCCAGAAGGCAGGGCTAGTGAAGAGCGCTCACCACAGGTAAATCTAGTTAGGAAGAATGAGTTGTGTGAATTAAGTGTTGTCAAGTGTTGTGTGATAAAGAGAGATTATGAGTTTTTTTGGAATAGAATGGCACTTGTCCACACGTCCTGTCCACATGTGGGTAAGGCAGAAAGAAAAGACAGCTGCCTGGGTCAGAGGAGAGTAACTTGACAACCACTAAAGTGCTAGCTCACTATGCAGTTATTGCTAACCTTCCTGATACCCAGGTGGATACTACTGGTAATATACCTCCCTGGTTGGTGGCTGCCTACTAACTACTACTGGGAATTGTGTGTGTGGGGGGGGGGAGAATATCATCCACACCAGTGTTCCTGTTGCTTCCTTGCTTAGGCGGGAGAGGCAGTTAGGTATGAAATAAAGGAAAATTGTGATTTTGAAAATTCATATTGTTTTGGCTTGTCAAGTTTAATCTGTTATTGTATCATTTGTAAATGAAAACATGTAGATATTGTTAAGGTAAGCATCTTTTATTTACAAGTGAAAGATTATTACTCAGAAAATATTGAATATGCCACAGTATATTATATTGGTTGATGCATGAATTTCCCCAGACATGATGGATCTGTTACTTCCCATTTTTCTACACCTGTTACCCTCTGCTTCATTGTAGATTTATGAATCACAGAATTCTAAAGGCATAGAAAATTTAAAGTAGAAATTAGTTTATTGAAGAAAATTATAGTTTAGTTTACAGATCAACACCATAGACAAACAATCTCTTAATACTGATGAGGTTTTGCATTAAAAATTGTAGATCAGAAATCATTAAGCTTTAAACATTACAGTAATAGAGCAGAGATTTTAACTTCACCCCTAAGTCATTTGTTGGCACTTGACACAAAGTAAAGATGGAATGTGAATATTAAAGACATAATGAGGCCTTTCTATTCTCATTCTTTACAGCATTTTGGCATAAATGTGAAAGTGATGGAGAAGACAGAGAAGACAATGCTTGAATTAGAAATTGATTATAATCAGCGAGCATGGGAATGGTCTCGACTCACAGAGTCAGGCACCAAGCTTGTGCCCAAGTTTGGACCAGGATTGACAGGTACTATCCTGTATCATTTAATTGTTTTATCTATTTTTAAGGCAAAAGACCATATGTGACAGTAAGGTGTACTTAGGGTTACCAGTTGCTACCATAAACATCCTATGGTCAGCTAAACTTTGCAATTGGTAAGGTATTTTAATATATATACATATAGCAGTGTAATTGTTTTGTGTGAAGAAGCTTATAAACTGTGCTTAGATATTCACCACAAGAATATATTGATAGCTGATAAATTGTTAAATAAAGGTTCATAGTATGATTGCAGTTTGATTAGTGTCTTTTTATAGATATGACTGAAAATGGTAGTTGAGAGCTAGCTGTGTACCAGGAAGTGGCTCCCTAATAAAACTCTTAGAGGTGTGTTGCACATTACTTTCCTTTCCCTAAAACCATGCTTTCTCTCACCTAGGAAATTTTTCTACCATACAATGTCATCCATTTGCTTTCTAATAATCTTTTCCAGAACCTTACATACTACATTCATTAGTGAGACTGGTCAGTGAGTTTTCCCTGTATCCTTTGTTATATGTATAGGTATGATGTTTGTCACTTGTCCATTCCCATGGCACTTTACCTTTTTTCAGTGTTCTTGAACAGTAATTCAAGTGGTTTATATAGCATATCTACACACATCTTTAGCACATATGGTGAAATTTCATGAGGATCATGAGTGTTGTATGGGTCATGTCCTTTTAGTATTCTCTTAACATCTTTTCTAGATTTCTTGGTGGTCTTCAAAACCTCCACCCCATTTCATCTGGCAAGTGTTGGGGCTATAGTGTCTTCCACTGTGAAAACACTTTTGAACTTGTTTAGTTCTTCACATATCGTTACATCAAGCTTGTAGATAGTATGTGGTGTAAGAGGTTACTTATATAAGGGATGACATTGCAAGTTACAGATTTGATGGTAAGTGCAGTAAGATAGAGAGAGCTGTTTGCTGGGTGCTGAGTTGGTTTGACATATGAAAAAGATGAGCAAAGAAAAACTAACTTTAATTAACAGGATATGTGTGTCAGAAGTGTAGGGAGGTTGAGTGATAGGGAGACCAAGAAGGAGTTGGAGGTATGGAGTGTGAGAGGTGTGCGTTAAACAGAGAGAATTATTTCACTGTTGAATACAGGAGATGGCATGGAGTAATTGTGCTAAATCAAGGCATATGAAATAGTCAAGTTCAAAAATGGAATAAGAGTTCTGCTTTCAGCACATTGTATGTGACAGCTAGAGAATGAATGTATGCAAGTTAGGCTATTACTCATTTCTTCTTGATACTTCTGTGCTAAGGTGGAAAAGCCATGGCATATGAAAAAAAGATTATTTACCTGGATACTAAAGTTACCCTGTTACTTAAATTTGTTTCTCCCTTTCTTAGGGATGAGAAATCTTGGTAACTCCTGCTATGTCAACTCAGTCATGCAAGTACTGTACACGGTTCCTGGATTTGTAGATAGGTTTTACCATGGTGGACAGACCATCATGGAAGGCTATGGAGGACCAAATCCAGCAGAGGATTTTAATGTTCAAATGAGTAAACTTGCTAATGGACTGCTTTCAGGAAGGTATGTTTATCATAGTGCCAGTACTGTAATAAACAGGGGTTGCCCCATTGTGTATTATTTGTCCTGTACAGGCATGCTTATAGATCTTCAAAAGATGTTTGAATTATATTGAGGATTGTAGTATTATTGGACTAATGTCTGCAAAGAATATAAGTCAGTGAACTGTTATTGTAGTGCTAGCACTTGAATTTTACTTTTAAAGTCAGAATTCTTTTTAGATAAATAGTTATATATGTAGCTGAAGTCTCAGTGCATTATACATGACAGCTAGAGAATAGATGTGAGTGGGTGTGGCCTTCTTTGTTTGTTCCTGGCACTACATTGCTAATGTGAGAAATGGTGATCAAATATGAAAAAAAGATGTAGCATATCAGACCAAAGGAATTGTACATCCCTGCATTTTGCTAGCTTGTGGGACTTGGATTAGGCATCCTAGTTCTACAGAATTTAACCCATTTAAGGTGCATATTTGTTTGTCATTATTTGTCTTGAAAATAGATAAAGGGTTAATATAAATGATAGAAAAAATTGCAGTGGAATATAAACAGCAACAGATCATTGGATCCTTTCGAAGCTGTTTGTGACTGCAGTAATTGAAGACATCAGAAGTGGAGGTCCAAGCAATGAGAGAGTAGAATAGTAATTATGGGACATAAGGAGAAATGCCTGTAGACTTTTTTATTTAACTAGGGACTTACAAATAATGTAACATGGAGTTGAAATTAAATATTTTTGTGTAATGATATTAGAAAAACCTGATTTTTTTATTCTCAGATGTCTCCTGAGTGAGATAGCTTGAGGAACAGACAAACAGCGGCCTCATTTGCTCACAGCCAGTCTACTTGACTAATTCACATTCCTTGGTTCAGTCCACAGATAGCTTGTTGCTCCCTACACCACCTGAATCCAGTTAGTTTCATCCCATGCACAATGCTTACCATCCAGAATATTTAGGCTCCATTACCCCAGACCCTCCTTCACTCTATCTTTCCATTTCCATTTTGGTCTCCCCTTTTTCCTTGCTCCCTCCAATGCTGTCACATAGACCCTTTTAGTCTGTAGTTCTTTCCTCATCCTTTACGTATGTCCGAACCATTTTAGTTTACTCTGGTCTGTCTTCTTATTAAACTGCACTTACTGCTTTAGTTCTGACTTTATGATAGAATTAAGGACTTATTACATTATGTATTACTGAAGAATGGGACCTAACATCATCAATTGTAACCCCGTGTAAAAATGATTATTTTTTATTCTTCCTAGATACTCAGTAGCACCCACCAAAATAGATGAAAATCACGATGTAGATGACCTTCAGCCTGGCATATCACCACTTATGTTCCGTACTCTGGTTGGAAAGGGTCATGCAGAATTTTCAACAAAGAAGCAGCAAGATGCCATGGAGTTCTTAGAACACATATTGAAGATGACATCATGTAACTCTGCTGGAACTGCTGACCCTGGAAACTGTTTCAAGTTCGAGGTATTTTCAAATTATTTGAGTTTGGTCTAAGATGACTTTTGAATCTTTGCAAGTTTGCTTAAGGGATCTGGGCTTTTCTGTCCTTTGTAAGCCTGTAGCGTTGGGGATCCACTATGCATTGTATTCATCACATGGAATGGAAACATAATAATTGGTAACTTTTGGCTATTCATCTGTGAGTGCAGAAAGAGACATAACCTTAAGGTTTGTTATTATTTTGTTCCCTAATTTTCCAAGTCATCTTATTGTGGCCTTCCTTAAATTCTTGATTTGGAGTGATATATGTGCTTTTGAACAGATGGATGTCAACAAAGTTCATAGATAATTTATTTTGGTGAAAAAGAAATGCTTAACCATGAATTTTTTCACTGTATGTTTATTTTCTTCTTTGTCCTTAATGAAATAACATACTTTTTTACTTGACAGGTAGAAGACAAGTTTGTTTGCAGTGCCAGTGGCAAGGTTCGATATGTGACACGACCAGACCAGTATTTGCCTCTTCCTGTACCCATGGAAGAAGCTGTGAATAAAGAAGAAGTTGCAGCTTACCATGCTCGAAAAGCAGAAGCTCAAGCATCACAGAAAGTTATGTAAGTATATATGGCTGTATGTCTTCCTGTCTTTCTTTCAGGCCAATAGTTATCACTTGTTTGTACTGAACGGGGAGGGAGTTCTACACCCGTGAGACCCCCATCTCTTGAACATTATCTGGTATCATACTCTTTAGATGTATGTATGCCATCTGCATTGTATTCATATAAGTGTGTGCATGTTTGTTTGCATATGTGTGTTTTTATAGTATGTGTGTAATAATTTATTTGTAATTAAACATTTTTAGTGTATAGGAGGGAATTTACACTTGTGGAACCCTGTCTCTTGAACTTTCTCTACTGTCGTACAAATTTTTAAACTAATATATACGATCTACATTCACAGTATCATTTTTTCATACTTTTTTGCTTTTTCTCATTTTAGCAAGTTAGTGGCGAGAACAGATAAAGAATGGTTTCATTCACTCATATCCACTTTCTAGCTGACATGTATGATGCACAGAAACTAGGGTCCCTTATCCACAACTAAGTGCAAAAACACCTGCTGTCTCTTACCCAGTCTTTTCACATGCCCCAGTTTGACCTATTGATAGCACATTTCCCCTTGTAAACAACATTGCTCCAATTTGCTGCATCCCATTCTTTTTGGATTTTCACCTGCCTTTGTATAATATTCTTTTCAAGTGTTCTTTTTTCTCCTTTCTTATCCTGCTATACTTGTTCTGTGCTCTCTTATACCTTGCCAGTGCTGGCTGGCTGGGTTACTGTGTATATCTTTGCCACCACACATCTTGAAGCTTCTTAGCTTTTTACTTTTTTTTGTTAAAATGTTGCTTCCTCCTTACCATTCCCAATGCATTTGAGGCTTGAAGTACCCACGTCTCTGCTTGTAATTTCACAGAACCTGTCACCAGAAAGCCCCGGTTCCTTATGAATACTGTGTGCTAGCCCTTCTGTCAATGCAAAATCTCGTCATAGGTATTTGTGGGTAGGTAGATACTCACTTGCTCCACTGCTGTTTGCAACTGCATTCTTTGATTGTTATTGTCTATATATCTTCCATCCTTTAATTTCACTTTCTGTATTTTCACTGTACATCCTGTACAAGTATCGTTCATCACAAACATGGTAAAACCAGCACTAGTAACTGGTGAGTGAAGACATCTGCTGTTTTCACATTTTTGCCTTCACTTGCTCCAGAGCTACTGCTCACAGGTGGCTTCTTTGTTTTGTTGCTTTTTTGTGTATATCTCTTCTTTTCTGTAATTTTATATCATTATTTCCACATTACATCCTGTATAATTTTTTTATGCACAAATATGATAGAGTGATCCTTAGCCTACCAAAGTTTTGAGTGTACATGCTTAAAATAATTCATACCATTTTACCAACCTTGGTATCAGCTTTTGAGTATCCTCGGTTTTCCGCAGCACCAAAACTTTTATCCATGCATTAGGCAAGTGTCATATGACCATGTGCTGCTTGTGGCTTAGCCCAGCAGACCATTATTTCTAGAGAGAGGAAGGACCATCATAAACAGCAATGTTGCTTGGGTGTTTGTTGAGGTAGCCTTTTTGTGGTGTAGCTGGTTGGCTGCTTTGTGGGAAAATGGAGGCATGGCATCATTGGTGACATACTACTATCATATTATTATGTAACGGTTTTGTACATCATTTCTTTGTACTTTTAAGAATAAGCATGTTGTCTTTGAAGGAAAACTTGTATATTTTTAACCCTGAAGTGTTCTTTATAGAACTTAAGGTATGTATCTGAGTGATCACTATCCTTAACCCACCATTTTCCGTAGGCTCTGTACCTCCTCAGTCACAGTTTTGCCAGCTAATGGGTCTTTTATTGGAACTTAACCCCAATAGTCGTTAAGGGACTTCTGTAGAATCAGTATTAGTAAGAGATGAGGGATAATCTCTGCTTGTTCCTCCCTTACTTACTCACTCACTCTGCCACTACTCTTCAAGGCTGACTTCTTTGGTTGGTGGTTGTGTTCACCTCTTCCTGCCTTGAATGCTGTATCATGTAAATTTTTATTCTGTACGTCCTGTATTACCGTATCACTGCTCGCCATTTCACCGTACATACTATGAGTGTTCAAGTCTTGACACTTGGTCTGATAAATTTGATGTATTTTCATCATTGTTGTCATTGTTATCAATTTCAATATTAGTAACAAAATTGAAAACCTGTAACAAACTGTTACCTCTTTAGGGTTTTGAGTTTTATACTACAAACTTTTTCACTACACAGTAATCACTGTGACACTGTTCCATCATGAGGCGTCTTTTATTACAAGTGTATAGAGCAAGAGAGAGGCAACTCAGAGAAAGAATATGTGCTTTTCATTATGTATTGATGCAGCATCTACTGCATTTACCCAACATTGAATAACTGTACAGCTGGGTGGAAAATTTGCATATTCCTAGCACTTTTTCACGTATGCAGACAGACTAACGTACTCTACTTTGTCCTGCAAGACCTGGTAACACAGCGGGCATGTGTACATACTGGTCCCAGATGCCCGTACCAGCATCTCACAACTGATTCCTATTCCACTCATCAAAACCAAGGATGCTATGAATACTTTCAGGATGATTTTGCCTTAGGTTAGTGTAACTGTCTTTGTACATTGTAGTTTGTGTTATTTGGAATATTGTAGGTTGCAAAGAAACCTAGTTTATTTCTCCCATTTTTTGTCCGATAAAAGTGTGGAAGAAATTTGGTAACAGTTACGTTTTCATTCTGAAATCTGGTTTCGAATTAAAGATTCCTTAAATGTAAAATTTGCAAATTTCGCATTCTTGAATCAGTGTTTAGATGTTAATGTAAGAAGTAAGATTTACTGGTGTGTTGTATGGTAATCATTTAAACAAGCTGAATTAAATATATTCGTGAAAATTCGGATACACTTTATATACACGATGAGGTGATGGAGCTTACAGACTATCATGAATGATTAAAGGGACTCTAACAGTATAATCTAGAAAGAAAGGGAAGATATATGATGATATATACAAGGGCAGCACATAGGAGTTCCAGAAAATGGAACCACTGCGTTACTAAACGTACACAGTATGGAAGAAGCAGAGTAATTAAATATTATGGAATACATGGTATATTATGGAATTCAGTGTATATTCCCAAACGGAGAATGATTGGTGTGCAGGGAGATCAGGACTGGGATAGAGTGTGGGTTTTAGGAGAAAAACTATCATCCTCCAACTTTAATATCTGGGTGTATCTTCACAAACCTGGAATATTCAGAATATTCAATATAAGTTTAGGACTTTTTGGGGTTTTAGGAGTAAAATCTTACGGAGTAAAATCTTACATTAATTGCACCTATAGGACATAATGTCCACAACATGAAATTGTATCTTTCTTTTCCTGTAGTTTGGACAAAACTTGGACTTTGGGTGATTTTTCAAATGTATAGGTTCTGGAGGATCCAATTTTCAGTGTCCAAGTGTGGGAGGATAAACTTTTTTGTGAAAGAGATACCAGAAAGACGACTTTGGGTGATTTTTCAAATGTATAGGTTCTGGAGGATCCAATTTTCAGTGTCCAAGTGTGGGAGGATAAACATTATGTGAAAGAGATACCAGAAAGACACATACAGAACCTTCAGAATACCTATGCTGGCATGCTCTGGAAGCAATATGGGTCCAAAGCTTTTAATAATTTACTAAATATCCTTTTTAGGGTCTGTATGTACAGTGTTATCATTTAAAGTGTGTGCCAAACTTTCCCGTACATTTTCTGATTCATACCTCTAATCTCAAATTCTGCAGGGTTCTCTCCCTGCGCCTCAAACGAGTAATAGATATTAATGTACCGATCAGCAAACTCACAAAGTAATGGTGATGTTACATTAAGATTTGCTGCTTGATGTATGTGATATTGTAGACCAATCATTTACAAACAGATAAATTTGAAAAGCTACATAGCACCAACAGCAGCGTTGCAGATTTATGATCATTGTAAAAATTTATGCGTTAAGGGTAGTACACATCTCATGATGCTGATACTAGGACAGTCATTCCCACTTCAGATTTTTGAGGTTGCTGCATATTTGATTTAAATCATTGGTCGTGTATAGTTATAGGCATTGGCAACTACTCTGAATATGTATTCTTGTTGCTCTGAGCACTGCTTGCTGTATCAAACATTGTTCTACACTGTTCACTTTTATCACTGCTTATTTGATGTAGATCACAGATAAATGAATGAGCACATAACTTCATATTTGTATAGTGAGGGGATCATGTGGTGTTGTCACAAGTTGAAGATAACTACATACATGGTATGTTTGTTTTGTTTTCTATTGATTCGTTTTTTTTTTACTTTAGTATTGTGTGTACTTCATCTCAACATTTGTTGCAGGATTCTTAGTGATATAATGAGTTTTCCATGCCAGACAGCTTTGATGACAAGGTGTTTTATTAAGTTTCCTAATAATCTCTCACTCCATTTCTTCTTTGCCCTCTTTTTCAGCCCCATCATCTCTTTCTTGATGCTCCCACTTTCTCTTGCACATTTCTTAATTACTTGCAGTCCTTCCCTGCAGGTACCACACATATTCTTTTCTTTTCTCTTTCACAAGCAATTTAAGTTCCTCATCCCACCACTCACTACTCTTTCTTAAACACACACATCCCACCTTCTGCATGTGACACATTTCACCCACACATGTAAGCAGTTTCCCTAAGGTCCTTCCATTCCCCGTCTGTTCCTTTAATTTTATTTACTTTAATGTTGTGCCGTTCTTCAACCAATCTCTCTTGGCATCTCTGCACTTTTATCCTTATGTCCAGGCTCTCTCACTTTCCCACCTTCCTCCCATGTAACTTTCTCTAATCCTAAAACCAGTATAATCCTCTCTCTCTCTCTCTCTCTCTCTCTCTCTCTCTCTCTCTCTCTCTCTCTC
>JAYMFT010074335.1:12549-28828 GCA_038088735.1 Panulirus argus
TTCTCCCCTTTTTTTTTTTTTTTTTTTTTTTTTTTCTTCCCACCACCAAAAGGTGATCATACATCTCACCAGCTTTCACATTCAACACATATCCAAAAGGCTTTCCTGTGCACTCCAGTCAATTAATTATTTATCCAGTAATTCCCATTGACCTCTCACTCACCTTTTCTGAACCAGGTATTCTCAGTCACCAGTCATTTTCATTTCACAGCTTGACAAGCTGATCACCATTTTCATTTACTCTGGATACTCTGTACCCTCTGCAAACACTACGCTAGACTTGCCCTCTGCCAGTGGCCTGTTAAGGGTGGGGCACTAAAGGCTAAGAAGCAGCACTGGAGTTCTTTAGTCGTGTGAAAAGAAGGAAGTTGAGTGTTAATGTGAATAAAAGTAAGGTTATTAAGTTAAGCATGGGGGCCAAGACATGTTGGTTAGAGTTTAAGCTTGAATACAAAGAACCTGGAGAAAGTGGAGTGTTTTTGATTTACCTGGGAGTGGACATGACAGCAGCTGGAACTATGAGACCTGAAGTAAACTTTAGTGTGAGTAAGGGGCAATGGTCCCAGGTGCATCTAGAAGTGTGTGGAGAGGTCTTCCTGTTACTTCAAAGATGGTGAAGTGGTCCCATCAAAGCTGTATGAGCTAAGTTATGGGTTGTAATTGCAAAAGAATTGAAGAGGGAAGAGGGTGGGTTTGTTGTCAATGAAATTCTTGAGGATGTTATTTGGTGTGAGGAGGATTACTTGTGTAAGGAATGACAGAGTAAGAGAGGGGTTTGGTCATAAGCAGCATATGATTGAGTTTGCTGAATAGGGTATGGTGAAATGGTATGATATTTTGAGAGAATGAGTGAAGAGATATCTACAAGGATTTTTTGTTTATGATAAAAGTAAAGGAAGCAAGGAGGAGGTGGGAGACTGAGAAGGAAATGGAAGGATGGAGTGACAGAGGCTTTGAGTGGGGCCTTGAACATGTAGGAGGATGAGAAGCGTGTCTGGAGTAAAGTGAAATAGAGCATTGTGGGATGCAGGGGGTTATTTGCTGTCAGTGGGCTAAACCAGGGCATATGAAGTGGATGGGAAAAACCACATAAAGGTCTCTAGGGCTTGGCTGCCAATGGGGGCTCTGGTTTTGGTGCATTATACATGGCAGCTTGAAAGTGAGTGTGAACAAATGTTATTTTATGTCTACCTAGTACTACCTCACTAACCTGGAAAATGGCAGACATATATGAAAAAAAAAGTCCAAAGCCAAGATTGAAAAATATGTGAAAATGTAGATATTTTTCATGTTTGCCATTTCCCATGTTAGCAAGGTAGATCGGGGAACAGACGGAGAAATAGTCTTATTTGTTCACATTTACTCTTTAATTGTCATCATATGCACTGACACCAGAGGCCCTTCTTCATAACCAGGCCCAACAGACCTTTCCAGGGTGTCCCTCAACTGCTTCATATGTCCTTGTTTAGCCCATTGATAACAAGTCATCCCCTGTATACCACATTGCTCCAATTCGTTCTGTCCCTTGCATGCCTCACACCTTTCAATATGTTAATACATTCTTTGAATGTAATAGCTTTTAAGTTTTAATGAGTTATGAATTTTGAAATTTCTGTGCCTAGAATTTGTTAAGGTCTGCCATAGGTTATTTTTCAAGTTGATGTTTACATGGGGAAGGATTATAAAGAGATCTTTGAATTGGGGAAAGTATAGTATTATTCCTTTTCATTTTACAGACAGCCTGAGGAACTAGTGCGTGCAAAGATACCCTTTGATGTTTGTCTATCAAAGTTAGCGTCTCCGGAGCAAATAGTTGCGTATAGTTCTGCTGCAAAGAAGGAAGTTAGCATGCAGAAAATTACTCGTCTTCGTACTTTCCCAGATTACCTGGTTGTTCAGGTGGGTAATATTTGATAAGTAGATTTAATATGTATTAGTAAGTTAAGTCAGTTAACATGAAGAAAATGATATAAATCTAAATTTACCATTAAAGACCTAGCTTATTTCTTTGATCCTGTATTCTTGCTTGGAGAGGAAAGCATTTTGCAACGTATTGACATATAAGTTCACGATATTCTATATGCATTAGATATTTAGGAATGATAAATAAAATTAATCCCAGAATAATGAAAGGAGGTTTTTAATGAGTTGCTGTAGGATAAGTTCCAGAGGACTGAAAGTTTTCCGTTGTAACACCAGAATTCAAAAAGGTGATAAATTCCTGCCTGAAAATCATTGCCCACTAAGTTTTATGTCTGTAGTTGGTCAGCAAATGAAAAGCATCATTTGAGACAAGATTGTAAACCATTTAGGGGATCATCATGTAATTAGCTCCTATCAACATGGTTTATTGACAAATTTGTTTATATCTTTATAAATCATCGTGATTTCTTTTATGGTATAATCTACGTGTCTAATGAAAGTAGAAATTAATTTCATCTGTTTAGATTTTCAACTGCAGTACCATCCACAACAGCTGCCTTGCTACATTTCATCTTGCACGATGCTTTCACCACATCTTTATAAACCAAACCACTTGCTGTGACTCTCACTTTGCGTACGTCCCCAACCCAAACACCTTACATCTGTGATGCTGTCATCAAACATTCAACAGTCCTTTATACTACTCACTCCATCTCCTCTTCACCTCATCCCAGCATGTTACAACTTCACCATTTGCCCCCTTCTTTGTTGTTTCCTTTTGTTTTCTTGTATTTCTCACACTATTAATCTTCCAAAACCTCCCTGAAGTTTGCTGATACTCCTCACCCCAGTTCTAATTTGCCCTCTTTTTCAGTTCCTGCACCTTCCTCGTGAACTCCTTCCACTTTTTCTTGCACATCTCCCAATGATTCCCATCCCTACCTTGTAAATACTGCCTAGACATCTCTATTTTCTTTCATTAGCAACCCAACTTAGTCATCCCATCATTTATTACCCTTTCTCACTAGCCCTACTCTCACCTGCTTATCACATACTTCTCTTGCACATTTCAGCACTGCATCCTTAAATACCTCCCATTCCTTATCACTTCCCTAGCTTCATTTACTTTCACCGTTTGTTGTTCAACACTTAACATAAAAAAAAAGACTCCTAATATCTTTTCACACAATCCTCTTTTCCAAGCACACCTACTTTCACCACCCTCTTCTCACCCATATCACTTCCTCTTTTCTGAAAGTCTCTACAAATGTTCACCTTCACCTCCACCAAGTGATGATCATATATCCCACCAGCTGCCCCGCTGACTGCATTTACATCCACAAGTCTCTCTTATTCTTGCCTATCATTTAGTATGACATCCAGTTATGGCCACTTACCATCTTTCCTATTCCATGGGTACTTATGTATATCCCTCTTTGTAAACCTGGTATTCCCAGTTGTCATTCCTTTTTCAGCACAACTCCTCAGATAGGGGAGCAACAAAGTGGCTTCAGGAGTGGTGGAGGATGGTTGGATCAGGTGTTTGCTTTCAAGAATGTGTATGAGAAATTCTTAAAGAAACAAAAGGATTTGTGTGAGGCAGTTATTGACTTTTATGGCTCTTCATTTTGTTTATGGTTAGGTTTGTGAGGGAGGGAAATGCAAGGTTCTTGGAGAGATATACAGGCATGCAATCTGAGGAGGGTAAGGGGGCCTTTGAAGTGAGTCAGTTGTTTGCTGATGACGTAGTGCTGGTGGCATATTCAAGACAAAGTGCTGGTGGCATATTCAAGTGAGAATGCAAAATTTGGTGTTTGAGTATGGAAGAGTGTGTGAGGGGAGAAAGTTGAGAATAATAGTGTGTAAAAGCAGTATTATTATTGGTAGCAGGCAAGGAGACAAGTTAGTTGAGATGCAAGTTTTAATGGAGAAACTTGGAAAAAGTGAAATGTTTTAGATGCCTGAGAGTGGACATAGCACTAATTTGAACCATGGAAACTGTCGTAATTCATGGAATGGATGAGGGTGTAAAAATCCTGGGAGCATTGTATGGAAAGACAGGTTACTGTCAGGAAGGGCAAACTGGGTATACTTGAAAGCATAGTAGTCCTAACAGTGTTGTATGGATTTGTGGCATGGGCCCAGCAGTGTTATTTGTTCTGAAAATTCTTAGTTAAAACTCAGTTACATTAAGCTGGAGATGACATTTAGGATTATTAATGGATTTCAACTATTTTCTTGCAGCTTGTGAAATTCGGTATTGGTCAAGACTGGGTGCCTATGAAATATGATGTATCAATAGATATGCCTGAAAGCCTTGACTTGTCTGTGTTAAGAGGCTTTGGTCTTCAGTCAGGGGAGGAGGAGTTGCCTGAGACTTCTGCCTCTTCACCTAAGGGTATGTCATCCACATATAATAAGTCTTTTTGTATCCAGAACATCATTTCCTACAACGATGGCAAATTCCCTTTGGTGGAATCACAGCTGTTGCTTTTATTTTTTTCTGTAGTATATTTGTACCATAATATCAAATTTCCATAAAATATTTCATTTTTATTAGATATTGAAATGTATCAACTAATTTTATTTTGAAAATATCCTTAGCAGAGCCAGAGCTTGATGTTGGGATTATACAGCAGTTAGCAGAGATGGGATTTCCTTGGGAGGCTTGCAGAAAGGCTGTCCATTTTACTGGTAACAACGGTAGTGAAGCAGCAATGAATTGGGTAATGGAACACATGGGTGACCCTGACTTTGCTGAACCACTTGTCATTACAAGTAAATCTCCAAGTGAGTATTTGGCCATACATATATATTTTCCTAGAGAATGGATTAAAAGAAATTAACTGTCACAGCCATGTTTTCATTTTTTATTGTAGCTGGACTACATTCTGAAATTTAATGCTTTGTCTGAAAATATAATAAGTTGATTTTTTCAAGTACTTTATGCATTAGCATTGATGATATTGGTAATGAGAAATGCTTGGTTTACAGTTATTAGTTTGTCACTATACATAAAGTCTGTCTAACAAGCTTGTATTTTCAGGTTGTGTCTTGATTGTTTACATTTACAGCACCCCATTTGATGACTTTCGTAAAGAAAATGAATTAATTGCCATGTGTTTCAGTTATGAAACATTCTTTAATGTCCCTAGGGATATTATTCCTTTGGATAGGAGAGTAATGATTCTGCCCACATATCTTTTGCATGTCATAAGAAGAGTAGTTGGAGGCTGGAATTTTCTCTTTTTTTTATTATCACCTTCATAGAGTAGGAACAAAGGAAAGAGCCAAGTGTGCATTGTCTTGAAAAGCTTAGTCTTTAGGTGTTTGAATTTGTGTAGATGTAACCTGGATGAAAAAAAGGAAACATATAATATTTTTGTTGTGAGAAATGTGGGTGTGTTGGCTATGAGTGAAACGAATTTGAAGTGAAGGAGTGGACTCTAGAATTAAGGGAACATATTGAAAAGATAGTACTGTTGAGTATTATTTTAAGTGGTATAATTCTGAGAATTTTCACTACAAGAGGCTGAAACATGATGGAAATGCTTAATGTAGTGCAGTCATATAGTCACTAATAAAGCAAATGAAATTAAACTAATCAGATATAATTCAGGAGCACCTCGAAAGCAAAGCGAAGGAGATGAAACATTTGAACTACCATGAAAGTCTAGGAGAACTGGAACTAAATAGCCTATAAAGATGGTGAAGGTGTATAATAGTGTATGCATGTCAACAAATTAAAGGTATAAAAGAAAATGTATTAAACCTGAAAGCATCTCAACAAAAAAGAAATAAAGAAGATATAGAGTTAATAAATCTTAAAAAATTCCATAGGACATACTGAAAATAAATCAGACATAAAAACATTGACAGTCCAACCAGCAATCTTGTGCGATTACTATGAGGAGAAACAAGAAACATGCATGGAACAGCCACAGCAATGTTTAAAATAATACTTGCCCCCCAGCCCCAGATGTACCAAGAAAAGCTAATCATGTAATGCAGGTGGTGGCTGAAAACAGTCTTTTTCATCAAACGAGATGTGATGAGTGCTTCATGCTGGCACTGCCAGCATGTTGAAATCTTGTCATAGACAGATAGTTAGTTACTCTCCTTCTGTCATTTTGACATACTACTGACAGATGATGTATTTTCCAGGTAGTGATAATTTCACCCCAAATGAAGACAGTTTGTCAATGCTGATGTCTATGGGTTTCACCCGTTCACAAGCAGTACTTGCCCTCAAGGAGACAAGCAATAGCTTGGAACGAGCAGCTGATTGGATATTTTCTCATCAACATGAGTTAGACACCCTTTTGGCTGCTCAGTGTGGGGCAGCTACAGTCCCTCCTCCACAGAAGCCTACTTACACAGATGGTCCTCCCAAGTAAGGTCACTTTTTTCAGTATCTATTCTTTATAGTTCCTTAATTTAACACATAATTTATCAGTGAAGCACAGTTCTACATGTAAAGATATTCTTCAAATGTTTTTTATCCACTGCAAACTTCTTGATTATAATATGCATGACTCTTAACACAGCTTGTAGTATAAAATGCATGTAAAATGATATGTTTTCCTGATATTTTCATGCCTCTATCCAAGAAAAGTCTCCTGCATCATATTCACTTCATGGATGTTCCTTTCCCAGCATCTTCAGATAATTTGTCTGCTATGCACTTCAGCATGTTTATTAATTTTTGTTTCAGTCTTGTACAAGTGCTTTTTGTTATTTTCCATGTTGAATCTCACAGACACCATTTCTACCTGTCTTAGTTAAGCGCATTCTTTTGGTAAAACCAACAGAAAATAATTTTTTAAATGAATGAATGAAGCATGTATTTGTAAATTCCCTGTTTTGTAGTGCAACATTAAACTCCAAGTTATGATCTGAGAATATGGTATATTGTGCTAAGACCAGGTAGGGCATTTCCTGGCAAGGACTGCATGTGTGTGTTCATTGTTTCAAGATATTTGCCTTCTTTCTCTTTATTTAATATCTTTTACCTCCATTTACATTTACATGGGGTGGATATGGATCATGTGCACACAGCTTCTCAGTATGCGTCATGCTTAATTAGCTTCAGTACTTCAGAAGAGCTGAAACAAAAAGGGAAATCTCATTTTTTCTGATAAGCAAACAAAAAAAATTTCCTAGACAAATTTCTGGCCTAAATTGATGATATGGGTTTGAAAAATCACTGATGGTGTTGGAAATGACTTGATGTCTTTTCCATTGCCAGTTCGTCTGAGCTCTTTTTCAGTACTAATGGTGATTTTTGATCAGTTTAGGAGTGGAATCTCACAAGCATTTTTGCATGCTTATATGACAAAATTTCAGTAAGTTTTTGCTTTTCTGTTTGGTCTCTCCCATAATGCTGAAACCAGTTGATAGACATTTAGCATTGGATTAAGGCATAAGTTAATGCCTTAGAGTAAGCATTAATCTTTGGTGAGCTTACCTAACTGGTGTAGAGTACAGTAAGTATACTTCCCACTAAAGATGTATGGATATGTAATGTAGCAGAAACTAATATCCAGATATGATTACTTTACCCATTTTGCATAAACATTTCACTTGTCTGAAATTAATGCTGGACAACAGCACACATGCCAAAAGCATGAGCCTGTTTACCCTTGTTTTAGCAAATGCTGACTTGGTTAGAGACCTAGCACCAGAGAGCTCCAGGTGTTACTCCCTGACAAGCTTATTGTAAGTTAAAAACTTATTGAAAGTTACGTACACAGTTGCCATCTTCAAATAATATGTGCTGCAGACAACACCCTTCTTGTTCCATTATCAGTATTATTTGGGAAATTCAGCACTTATCATGGAATAAGCATGTACCATGACTGCTTTTGAATTCCATTTGTGGTCCCTTGGAAAATCATAAATACTGTGCTGACATGTGTGATTAACCAACAGAAAATCAATTTTCATTAGTTAATGTGTGTAGGTATGTTTAATGATGCTCTGATCATAATGTTCAGTAACCTTGAAATATGGGTTTGTAAATTCTCTCTTTTATTACAGGTATGAGCTAAGTGCTTTCATAAGCCACATGGGAACATCAATATTTGTGGGGCACTATGTGTGTCACATTAAAAAGGATGGAGAGTGGACGATCTTCAATGACAACAAGGTGTCAAAATCAGTTGACCCTCCTCTGGATCTTGGCTATATCTACCTCTACAAAAGAGTATCTACATAATTCATCATCCATGGGAGTTGTTGGGTGTCAGGAAAATCCAAAATGTGTCCATTTTCTGTCCTTCAGTAGAATACTGATTGTAAGACAAATGCCCTGTGAATCAAAAAGAGTGTGTTTCTAAAGAAAAAGCTAATGACTAGTAGATGAAGAGGCAACAGTTTTCTTATGAACTTATGAAGTTTGTCTTCAGTGGAAAATGAGCATTAAAATTTGCAGTAACTGCATTTGATCTGTGATTGTTTAGGATTATGAATAATGCAGCGTCACGCTACACATTTTACCAGTGTCAGAAATGTAAAGTGAAAGAGGCCTTCAGCACTCTTGTACTTCAAGTACATTAGATGTCTTATTCTTTTCAACTTTCTTTCTTTCCCTTTTTTCTTCTTTCAATGGTATAGAATTTTGTACTACTCACTAGTGAGGAATGACTGTACAAACAGATCACTGAAATAATAAAGAATTTGAATCTTCCTCATAAAGCTTTACATTTAAACATTTATCAGACTTATTTTATGAATGTATATATGTATTTTTTATTTATTTTTTAGTGTGTATGTGTGTGTGTGTAATTACTTTTTTGTACTATATGGGGAGGGAGTTTTACACTCGTGGGGCCCCATCTTTTGGACATTCTGTACTATCATACAACTTCTTAGATTTATCTGCATTAACCATGTCCTCAGGCATTCTATTCCATTCATCCACCACTCTTATACTATAAAAGTACTTCTTTTGTTTGTGTGTATGAGAGTGTGTGAGAATGTGCGTTCACAAATTATTGTGTACAAGATCTTATGCAAGATATCTGCTTACCAAGTAAGAGGCCTTACATTTTGCAATCTGATATTCAGTATATTATGAGAAAGTTATTACCACACAGTTTATTACACTCCATGGTTTCACATGGATGGTAATCAAGCCTTTTTTGTTACATTTCATCTTGATACTATTTAATGTGTGTTAACACTTAATAATATGACCAGTGGATTGAAAGAAATCAACTGTCACAGCCATGTTTTCATTTTACATTACCTTTTTGTCCACATTTTCAGACAATGACATATTATTCGAGTCCTTTTAGAAATATTTTTGGATTTGTTATACTCTTTGGATAAATTTTCTTGCAGTTTGCTACAGGAACATCAAAGTGTATGTTGTCACTTGCCAATTTTGCACTTGCTGAAAGAAAATATAATTGAATGTTATTTAGAGTATGGGAGTGGTGAGTTTCTAAATCTGAATATTTGAAGATTATTGAAGGTAAATGTATTATGTTTCCCACCTTTCACTAACAGTAATATAAATATGGATGATGAACAAGAGCGTTAGTGATATCCATATCCTTGCCCCATGTATGTTTGCATGGATTCATGTGTGCATGCCTCAGATGTACAGTCAGCAAAAAATGTATCGTTACCCTTACTATGTCTCATTATGAAAAATAGGACAATAGAGTTTTGATATATTCTTCTGGATGTCATCATTTACTGGTATGTCTTCTTATCATTTTTAGCAGTGACATTTCCAAGATTGGAAACTCCTAGGTGATATGGAACCTCCTGAATAGAATTACCAGACTTCTATATTTCTATCCTTTCCTTTATGTCATATGGAAAACCTATTTTGTGAGTGTTGGTAATATATACCTGAATACTTAATATTTGCTAATACAGGAATGTATGATTAAATTAGAATCAAATATACAAAGCAAGAATATTTCGGAAATTTGGCTGAACTCTTTAAAAATCTGAATAGAAAAAAGGAAAACAGTGCAGCTGTATAATGTCTGAATTTTCCCATTTCATTCATGTGTCATGGGAGGTTTCATTATTTTTGCAATCCATTCTCTTGTGTTTCTGTGAAATCTCCATATTGTTTCTTTGTTCCATTCTTTTGCTACTGTGCAAGTGTTCATTGATGAACAACTATGTACAACTTCGTCTGGTTCAGTCATACCTTTGAATCTAGATTCCTATCTTTTAAACATTTAAGGTCATTAATGATCCAAATTCATATGAATAGAGGAAAAATAGTATGCATTTGTTTGATATTTCCCATACAAACAAAACTGTGATGTCCTGATAATTAGTATCATTTTGTTAACTTGTTAGAATATTTCATTAAGCATATTTTTTTTTTTTTGTTTTCTAATGATTGTAGTCAACCCTTTTGTTCACTTATTTTTTTCTGCCACAACCACATGATATTTGGTAAATGGCAACTCATCCCTTTTAGCTTTACAAATTCATGTATAGAGAATAAGTATGGTGCAATAAAGATTTAAGGTAAAGAATATGGCATGAGGTAGGGATTTCATTATATGTAGGAAATGCATCAGTTAATCAGGTACCAAATATCCAGAACCAACCGGAGTAATGTTGATCATTTCAAGTTCCATCAAACCCATGTGTACTGATACTTTTTGCTGACTGTACATGCTTTTCCAAAAATGCATCATGAAAATTCTACAGGTATGAGAATTGTGATTTTGCTTGTTAATCACACAGGTTGACTTATACACACACTGAAAGACATGAACCAATTACAGAACCTTTTCCCAGGGGTGAGTATGAAAGACTTATTCACAGTTTAATAGATATATGTAAGTTATTTATATCCACAAAAGAAATTCATTTAAAAAAATATTCATTTTTTGGCTTGTTGATTTGGTATTTGGAACTTACTCTTTCAAGTGTTCCCCCTGGCATATGCAGATGAATTATGTTAAATCTTGTTTCTTTATATAACAAATGTAGGTACTCACATCCTAACAGTTATTTCAGCTCTTTTGTAAGTATCAGTTATATTTTACTCTTTAGTTGTGATACTTTGCCAATTGAGGTGTTGCCATCTTACACATGGATAGAGGAGAAGGATTTTTGTATATAAATCATTTACTGGATAGATGAAAAAACTCTGGTGATGATAAATAAATTTAGCATACATATCTAGTACTTTTTCACATATTTGAAGGTGGATAAAGTAATGGATATTCATACTTTTATATTTTTTCCTAGATATTTTAGACTCCAGTTTTCTTAGAAGGTTTTTCTTTATACTGTTTAGTGCATCGTTTGTTACGACTGAAACTTTTTCATCACAGAGAACTTAGAGATTAGTTCACAGAAGCACAGTAAACTTGTGATTATCAGCACACTTTGAGACTGAAACCATTGTGGACAATGGGATTTTGCAGATTTAGAATATAACCCCCTAGCAATATATACCCAAAATGCTGCTTATATTTTGTTACCGTAGCTACTTTTCAGAAATACTTAAAATAATAAAGTTTCCTGAATAGAATTATGGTATCTGTTCTCATAAATCCTATTGAACTAACAACATTATTCACTTATGCCTCACTTGCTTTTTCTCCTGTGTCTGCTAAGAAAAACAGGTTTTATGTCCATGCAAACAAGCTTGAACAAGTATTTGTTTATAGAGTATTGGTACATGACTTCTTTCCATCCATTGAGTTTTCATATGGTATTTTTGATATTTTATTGTGCATTACTCTGTTCTCAGCTTTTGCTCCCTCTATGAAATCTTTATGGAGTATCAGTCCCTCATACATAGAGCTTTTGTATTTTCTCTATTCAAACTTACATTATACACAGATTGCCTTCTAGGTTCAAGGAATTTTTTTTCTTGCATTTAGTTTGAATAATTTCCCTGTACACATATGGATGGAGGCCTTTTACATCATAATGCCATGAAGAAAGCATTGTAGATGATAGATTAGAGAAGTCATGTTTGTTTAGCTGAAAGTATGAGCATAAGAAGGGAGTCTGCAAATGAAATGTATGTGTGTTTAGTGAATGAGCTGCTAGAAAGAGGAGTGTTTTTGGAGCTGACGTCAGAGAATGAGAACAGGTCATACATAGTTGAAGTGTTTTGTACTTGAGGGTAGGTGCAAGTAAAAGCTTTCTCTAAAAATGACTTAAGCGGAGATTGATTATAAAGTACCCTGGTAGCGGGGAACCAACGTTCACACTTTCATTCTACATAGTCCAGTATGCTAAAGTGAAATATATGGCACTTGCATACTAACATAAGCTTTTTTTAATTTTTTACATTGAATTGTAAAGTTTATGGAAATATTTATTTTCATTTGTTTTGTATGGTTCACTGGAGTATAGTTTGAAATAAGATCATGTATTACTAATTAGATATGGCATTTTGACTATGCACTTTTTATCTGCTGTATATGTTTTATATTTAGATATGTATAAGTTGTTAGATATGTACATACTGTAGGTAGTTTGTAGCATAGTATAAAACAGTAAATGTAGAGTATATCAATAAGAAAGAAGCAAAAGTAAATGCTATCCATAAGGGGAACATCCCTAATATACTTCATTTTTTTTATTGGGCTACCTTCCTCTTGTCTACACTTGTCTTTGGAGCTGTCTAATGCTGAAGTACCACCTACTTTAGCACAGTATTCACCCAATTTTCTTACATCTAAGAATTTGGCCTTGTTAAGAAATTGATAACTCTTATAGCTGAGTTTGCATTAACTACCCTTTAGATTTGTACACTGCAATATTTGTAGTAACAAACTGTACAAGGAATGAATGGAGTTCCATATGGAAATGGTGGAATGTAAATTAAGAATGCATCAGCCACACCTGAAGATTTTTCTTTGATGTGGAGGAAATTTACTGGTATAATTTTTTCATACTTGATTGCAATTTCCTTCTTCAGCTGGTAGCACCAGGCACAGATGAAAGAAAGGCCTCCTGTGTGCAAAACAGCTATCAAGATTTTTTTTTTTCCAAAAGAAGGAACAGAGAAAGGGGCCAAGTGAGGATTTTCCCTCTTAAGACTTAGTCCTCAGTTCTGGACGCTACCTTGCTAACGTGGGAAATGGCAAATATGTATGAAAAACATTTTAAGTATTATGGTGCTGCAATAACTATTTTGTATCATGCTTGTTTGCTCTTTCCATTGTTAATGAGGTAATGCCTGGAACAGATGATAAATGACCTCATTTATGTACATCCAATCTCAAGTTATCATTTATGGTGTACTGAAACCAGAGCCTCCTAACCCCAGCCAAGTTCAACAAACACTTCTGTGGTTTCTCTTGACTGCCTCATATTCAACCCTTTGACAGCATGTTACCTCTTGTATACTACATCATTCCATATTCACTGTTATGCACATCTTCCATGCTTCTGGCCCAGATAACTTAAGGATATTTTACTCCTTCCTTCTCTTTCATCCTTGTTCTTGATCTCCTCCATCTTTTCTCCACTTTTGACACCTATATTGATCTATTCACTCTCTTTTCATTCATCCTTTTTTTATCAAAAACCTTCTATCTCATTAATTCTCTTGGCATCACCTCTCTACAACCTTCCTTTCTTCATGCCATGATGGTGCCACTTTCTCTCTATCCTGGTAAACTATGTATATGTCCCCTCCCTAGAGGTTTGTACCCGTGACATGCGTTTCACTGTTGCTTCCCACAGCTCCTGTGTGGAGAACTGCCATTCGAGGATTGGCTGTTTGATGCTTCCTTCTTCCCTCGAACAGCAAAGCTTGAGTTTTGTTCTATCTTTTGTCCTTCCCTCTTCATACAACCTTTCTTCCTTTAAGAGTCAGGTCTACAAGCACTTGTAGAGCCCAGATTAATTTCTACTTTCTTTCTCTATAACTTTTTTTTTTTACTCAAGATGGCCTTGATTGGGACATGTTATTTGCTCGTGCCATGATGGTCAATTTAAAAAAAATGTGTAAACTATTTCAGCATACCCTCTTCAGCAGTCTGGAAGCCTCTTAACAGAGGTCTCATTCCTCAAGCAGGACTTTCAATAAATGCTTTGCGCAAGTTCTTGTTATGGATAAATCTCAGAAAGAGGGACTCATAGACATGTAGGTACCCTATTATTTCTCACTTAGTCAACTCTCCTCAATCCACTTATGATCTTTAAGCATTTCATTTCCAATACATTCACCTTCTGTGCTTTTTCACTTTGAGCATAGGCGTCGCATCCACGTAGCCCCATTGTAACTACCATCAAACATACCCACCTTTGCCCTCACAGACAGTGACCTCTCTTCCAACACACTCCTCAACATCCCCAGGACCTTTACCCCCTCACCCACCCTGTGATTCATGTCTGCTCCTATAGTTTCTTCCACTGTCATGGCCACTCCCAGGTATCTAATACATCTTACTTTCTCCAGGTTCACTCCACTGAAACTCATGCTGTAACTGCCTTGTCACTGTCCCATACTAAACCTAATAATCTTACTTGTATTCACATTAACTCTTAACTTTCTACTTTCACACACAAACTCAGATGCCAATTTCTGTAGTTTTTCACAGGAGTATGCTGCCAGAGCTGTATAATCTGAAAACAGCACATAATTCTCCTCCCAGACCTGTCACTCACCTCCAACAGACTGTAGACCATGCTGTCTCAGCTAACTTAAAAGAATAAAGAAGCAGGTCATAACTCAGGAAAAAATGAGAATTTACTGAACTCTGAAGTTCAGTGGTGTAGAAAAAGTCTTTAAGATGGCCCACCCAAGAGTTGCAAATGACTAGTCAGTTATCATGTGATGCAGAGGCTTGTCAAGCATTTTGTGATCCAGCTAATGGTTGGGCATAAGTGTTAATAGTAGCAGTAGAAAAGTAAGTATTGGCTACATGAGAAGAGGGAAAGAACCAACATTGGAGTAGGATAAGTCAGGAAATCAGACTGGGAGTTGATAAATTGGATTGCTTCAGACTCTGTCAGGTATGTGTAGCTAGAATCTCCCCAGAATGCAGTATTCCATTTAAGACAGGATATATATTAAGATCCTGGTCAGAAGAGAAGAATTTTCAGCATTTAAACATAACTTTATAATCAAACTTAACTTCTTGCGTATTGTGCGGTTTCCAAGAAAGATTGGACAATATGTTAATACCAGGTATGTATAGTGTATGAGTTGTATTATAGAGTTATCAGAGAAAACCAAGAAAGTTATGAGGTTTTAGAAAGATAATTTGGAAGAGATGAAGTGTGAGAGGCATTAATTTTTACAGAGTCAGCACCACTGAAAAATCTGGACCAATTGAGAGATTATGGAAGCAGTTGTGAGGAGACAAGGAATGTAAGACAAGATGAAGCAGATTTTATAGAGGGGAAAAATGGACTGTCAAGTCACCAGAGTATGAATGCATTTGGTTGTATTTTGAAAAGGAAATCATTGATAAGAAGGAAGAGTAAATTAGACAAGCCAAAATCTAGAGGGACAAAGCCGTTGATAGGGAAAGGAGAGGTTGATTGAACAGGAATTATGGAAATGGGCTACTCAGAGGAGACTAAATGGGGAAAAACAGAATGGTGAAAATCAAATATAAGGGAACTTGGAAATTACACCCCACGGTCAATAGATTTTGATACAAAGAACTTTCTAGGCTCTCCGGGATGTTGATCAGACATTAACAAGAAGGGCAAGGATATCACCAGAGGATCTTACCATGCGCAGGCCATATTGATGATCAGATGGAACTGTGAAATTCAAGAAGTTGAAAGTAATTGGAGGGGAGGAGAGACAAACTCTCTAGTAATAAATAACTGTTAGAGCAAAAAGGCGATAGTTGGAAGGAGAACGGTTACCCTTTGGGATGGGTTGTACGATGCATGTTTCCAAAAAGGGAAAGCTTTGGTTTTTGAGCAACACAGGAACAGGCCAGCAAGCAAAGGCAAAATCTTAAAATCACAATCCAACAAAACAATCTGGTACACATCCCTTGTGTCTGGAGAGAAATGTGCCTTTTGGACTGCACAAAAAGGATTAGTAAGAGTTGTGTCTGGATGTGTGGAAATAGTCTTTCAAGGTGCAGTTGGAGAAGAAAAAGGAAACAAAATTAAGTTATTTTGTCACATTGTTGTGGCCACATTTTGGGGGGGATGGTTTGAAAAAAAAATATAAAGTTATGTAAATGCATACAAGTAAACAATCCATATATATATATATATATATATTTTTTTTTATACTTGATCGCTGTTTCCCGCGTCAGCGAGGTAGCGCTAGGAAACAGACGAAGAAAAATACCCCCTCCCCCCGCATGCACACATATATACATACATGCACACATATGCACCACACATATATATATACATATCAACCTATACA
>JAYMFT010074336.1:0-14482 GCA_038088735.1 Panulirus argus
ATATAATGATAATAGTAATAATGATAATCAAAGACACGCATTATGTGTACTTTCGGAGAAAGGTCAGAGACCAGTGATGGAGCCCATCGTATCTCGTACAGACCGCTACCAGAACAGGCTCGTCCCAGCTAATGTGAATATTATGAATCATTAATCCACTACCGTCCTAGTGGCTGTGCTTATGACAGCTTGATAAAGCTTGCATTTACTCCCCCCCCCCCCCGACACACACACACACACACACACTTTTTTATTTTGATATTGCTCCAGGATCTCGACTGTGTTGATTGTTTAAATGTTTTTAATCTTTATCTGTTCGTAATACAGTGTACCTTTGATTTTTATTATCACTATTATTATTATTATTATGATATTACTTTCCTCAGTATAATGAGGTTTTGGCTTTGTGATCACAACTGCAGATTTCTCGCGGGTTTCACCAGCAGCCTACCTGTAGTATCAGAAGGCAAATGGGTAGACTACCTGGTAACCGATGTAAACCAGTAGACTGTTTGGCTACTATACGTTCCTCTATGCTCCACCGTCTCGTATCGTCTGAGTCTTCGCTCTTCATCCTTCTCCGAAATATATTTGGATGGACGTAAATATTATTTGTGTTACAGGGAGTGAGTTTGATAAGTGTGTTGTTCCGTCTCTTAAGCTTGTATTACGTCTTCACACACACACACACACACACACACACACACACACACACACACACACACACACACCAGTCTAAGCCAGGTTCAGATTTCTCATCCAGCCCCGAGGGGAGGATGAAATGGGTCGTAGGGTGCAGGCCGACTGCCACGCCCAGGATTGGGAGGGGAGTGGTGTATGGTTGGGTTGGTAGCCATACGCACCAGGACAACGTGGGTGACGATGGTGCTGTGATCCTTTTGGTATCATCAAGACCTGGAGTACCAGCGTCTAGCTTAATGGCTCGGGGCCCAGGAGGAAGAGCAGAATGAGTCATTTGATGAGAGGATGCATGATGAATGACCGAGCCAGTACTGTGGAGATATCAGCAGGGTTGTGTACAGCCGGAAGGACGTCAAACATCGCTGTTGTGCAAGATGTCATGACTGTGCACGGAGTATTTCGTAGTTGTATACTAAGATGAGGAGCTGGACGAGGAGAGGAGAGGCAGGAGGAGCTTGCCGGGGTAGGGGAGAGGCATGAGGTGCTAGCTAGGAGTTTGACCACCCCGACGGCAGTGGCAGTAGGCTTCTTCATCTAAGGTGAGGCAGGTGTCATTCCTCAAGAAATGCTGGAACTCTCAAGCTTCTCCGAGGAGTCCTTTGATCAGGTGCAGGAGGTTGTGTGTGTGTGTGTGTGTGTCCATCGTCTTCACACACTTGGTTCACATCAGCAGGAGGTGCGGGACACCAAGCCAGTTGCTGGTTCAGCAGAGACGAATTAACGTATTCACATCACTTACTCCCAAACCGAGTTATCTTGTGTCTGTCAACTGAATGACTTCATAGTTAGTTCTCTCTTGTGCTGTCTGCTGTGCAAGGTTCCTTGTTGGCTTAACTCAAGGATGGTAGTTACTTTCCAACGTGTCGAGCATTTTTGTTTCCAACATTAGGTCTTCTACCTGACGTTCCCCAGTTGATCGATAAGTGTGGAAGTGTAGTCGGTATATGTGTACAACGTGTTCAGATTGCCTTGATTACTTCCTTTCCATTTCTTTATTCAGCCCGGGAACAGCGGCCATTTTACTGCTAACTATATTTTCGTTATCTTCTGATTCTGTTATGGCATCAGAGTTTAGCCTTGCAAATCAATATATGCATTTAAGCTATTCTTGATTGGACCTTTTATTCAGATTTATAACCATTCCTGATTCTTTAAGACACTTTTTTACAGTTTCCAGCGCTTACTGTAAATCTCCTCGGGATGTTTTACAGACAACAATATTTACTGCGTACGATAACAGATCTAGCGTTCAGTAAGGCATCTTTCTTGAGATCTCAACAATTTGATCCACTCATCAAAGGCGACATCACAGATCCCTGTTGAACTCCAACCGATAGAGAGAACTAGCCATCTTTTTACTCGTTACTCTATCAGTAGAAGGTTCCAACAGACTCGTTACACCATCCTGTCGCCCTCATTCCGTTCCATATGTTACCATAACATCTCTCCGGTCTCAGACTCGAAAACCTTTTTCAGGTCTAGACACACGCACAGCGCTAAGTCCAAGTATCGGGCTCCGAAAGTAGTCTTGTAGCCTTCATGTAAACGTCTGAAGTCAACCGAATTCAGGTTATGAATGTGAGCCTGGCACACTACCGAATGCAGGGAAACCACGCGGTTCGCAAGCCTCTGAAGACAACTTCAGTTTTCATGATTAATGTAAATTGCGTTCAGATGAAGCATGTCCAGAGAGGACACAGAAATGACGTATTACACGCATGACTGGCGGTTCCATCGTAATCCAGTGACAGTCATGGGCCCCGTGCATGGCGAGAAGTGTATGTGGTCTTAGAATTACCATCCTCAGCACCTTCAGCAGGTGTTGAGGGTTTTCCGGACGGTGGATGTAGTAGCTTGACGCTGACGGCCTTAATGACTCTGGCAGTTGATAGGCCTAAAGCCTAAACTACCAAACAACCAACTGCATTTTAAAAGCAGTCATATGAGCTGTACAATAACACGAAAGATTAACGATGATCTAATACTAAGAAAATTGTAAATGAATTTAGTCTACCCCTCAGGAATTGAAATGTCTCATCAACAGTTACTAAGCACAAGATTTACTTTTGAGTCAACAGCTGGTAGTGTCCAGAATAAGACAAAATGTCTAGACGAGCCACAGAGCATGGTCGAAATATAACCACTGGAGCACGAAGGCCTGACCTTTGATTTCACTTAACAGAGTTACATAAAAAAAAAACAGGCCACGGTCGCGCCGTCGTGTTCAAGGATCGTACCGTCTTGCTCAAAGGTCGTACCGTCGTGTTCAAAGGTCGCACCGTCGTGCTCAAAGATCGTACCATTGTGCTTAAGGGCAGTACCGTCGTTCTGAAGTGGTTTTAGCACAGTTTCTATTTTTCAAAACCACAAGGAACAAGAAAACATTTGCTTGCGTATGTGGCGGAACAGATGGCACGTGCGCGCCTCAACACTGTACGTGACGGAGGACGTAGCACTGGCACGCCTTACCGTAGTTTGTGATGGAGGAATTGGCACGTGCACGCCTCAGTACAATATGTGGTGGTGCAGGAGGAGGAATGAAGAAGCCTTGAAATAGTATGTGACGAAAGAGGCGGCATGTGCACATTATGTGGCGTTAGAAGTAGATATGAAGTATTTTATTTAGCCAGAATTTCACGCAGGTGTACAAAATATAATTTAGCCTTGAAAGAAAAGCCTGAGCCTTCTGAGAGCGCAGTTCTGAAAAGACACCTAAAATCTTATATTCTAATCCCAGGTGTGCGTGAAAAGATAATTTTAAAAATTTCTAACCTTAACAAAAATATATAATTTGAAGATGATATAAATGTATTCTCTATAATTTGAAGGTAGAAAGTGATTTTTTGCAAAGACCGACTGTGGACCGACTGCTGCAACCTGGACTCGAACCAATGCGCTCGACCCTGGGCGGCCCGTTATTGTAAAATTGCATATACTTACACATATAGGGTTTTTATAGATATACGATTTGATATTGTTTGTAAAGATTTGCACTGATATTAAAATAAGCTGGTAGTCTCCAGTAAACCTATTGTTTGGTATAATAGTTTTGTCTGAGACGGACAGGAATTCATCAGTAGGTATTTCAAGGAGGTCATTGCTTCTCAGCTGGTATCTTCGTTAACTCCAAAGTAAAAACTGTCATCAGTCAAATTTGGCATCTATCCTCTGAACCAAATATGTCGTGTTATCTGACGTTTATAAAATAGTAAAGGCTTTTGAGTATTTCTCGGGTGTGTTGAGGTCGTTCTGAACTGATATAGTTCGAATTACTTTCGTTGGCGCAGTCACCAATGAACTTTATTTAGTAACGTTTACGCCACCAAGCAATATAGGCTAGGAAACGAGTACAACAAAGTGTTTGAAAGTCTTTCATGTTGGGCAGGGCACGAGTGAAAGCAAAGATTGCCAGCATGTTTATATAAGTTTTATTCTGGATTTACTGAGCATGCAAACTCCATCGCAATCGTTCCTCTGTAATTATTCAAAAAGAAAAATAAAATAGTGTCGCGTGCTTGCGCCAGGTTAATGTTTTTCAACCTCTGATGGATTTTCAGTATAAGGGACATCAGTTCTGAGAGAGAGAGAGAGAGAGAGAGAGAGAGAGGGAGGGAGGGAGGGGTTATCTACATCTTGTATAACATCCTGAGGATGTTTTTGAATCCCAGTTATTACTTATATAACTAAAGAACTATAGAATTCGTTAATATTATCATGGAACTTACTATGATAATTTTAGTTGTTAGTTTCTATTTTTTTATTGGCGTATTATTTTTATCCCTGATTATGGTTTCTAACACTGAACCAGACCCGAAGTAAGATTGATCTAGAGATAATTATTTGAGGCGAGTTTTCGATCTTTTTGCTAATTCGTCTTACATGAGCGAGCGAGCTTCCAGTCATTTGACATTCTACTTTCCTGCAGTAATTTGCTGAATACATTAGTGACTGGGACTGCAATTTGTTGGCTTTTTTCGATAGTTTGGCACGGAGGAGCTCGTCAGAACCATTTGACTTTTCGGAATTCAGCTTTTCTAAATAGTCAAGTTCCTCATGGCTATAAACGTTAAGAGTGTCTAATTTTTCGTTTTATTTCCTTAAGATTAGATCCTGTGCTGGTAGTATTTGTGAATAATCTTCGATGATGAACGCTGAATTGAAATACTCGTTTTATCAGGAAATTATGTCTTTGTTGTGGTTTCTTGAGGTGACGTCTTCTGAGCGGAACGGGGCCTAAAGTGTCGACGGTATTTTTCTTTCTCCTCACATACTTGAGGAATTCATTAGGGGTCTTCTCCAATATGGCTCCTCCCTCACCACATCTCTGGCTCCTCCTCCACGACATCCCTGCTCCCTTCCTCACCACATTCTTAGCCACTCCCTCGCCACATCACTGGCTTCTCTTCCACCACATCCTTAGCCCCTCCCACATTACATCACTGGCTCCTGTTATCAGATTCCTATTTTTACTAACTCTAATTTTCTTCCTGCAGTTTCTTTTTCAACCTCATTTACATTCCATGATGCTGTGGACTGTCATTTCCTTTAAGCTCTCTGCACGCATTGCTTCTAAGTCTTATAAAAACTTTTATTTCTTCAGTCGTCCGGTCTAGCACTTCATTCTCGTTACTTCCCTTATGGTGGGGAAGGTGAGACACGCACCCCACTGCAGTGTGTGTGATGGAAAAGGTGTCAAGTGCACACTACACTATATGTGATGAACTGGGTCCTACATGGACGTCTGTATAATGTATGTGATGGAGGAGGTGAAATCATCTTCACCCCTGTACTGTAGGTGGAGCAGGTGGCACGTGCAAGCCTCTCCACCGTCTTTGGTGGAGCAGGTGGCACGTGCAAGCCTCTCCACCGTCTTTGGTGGAGCAGGTGGCACGTACGCGCCTCTACACCGTGTCTGTTCTATCTAGCCATCTGTTGGCCCCGCCTCCTCCCTCCCGCTTCCCCACCGCACTCGTGTTCGCCTCTCCTACACCTTCCCCGCCTTCTCCTGCTCCCTTCACACTCACCGCCACATCCTTGGATTCTCATCCCCTTTTTACCACACAACATCACATCACTTATCCACTGCCCCCTCCCCACACACACCGGGCTTCTCCCTCACCATATCTGTGGCCCTAATCACACCTCAGGTCCTCTCCTCACCATATCTGTGGCCCTAATCATACCTTAGGTCCTCTCCTCACCACACTTCCGGCTCCTCCTTCACTACGCCCCTCACCCCTGCCTTCCCACATCCCTGGCTCCTCCCTCACCACAACACTGGCTCTAACCATTTTCCTTATACCACACCGCTGGTTCTCCTACCTCTTCAGCCAATCTTTTGGCCTTCATCATACTCCCAGCACCCGTCCCTCTCTCACCACACCCCAGAACCTCCTCTCCCTCTCCTCGACACACACACACACACACACACGCACCCGCTCTCCAGGAGGCACCCCTCCCACCCCTTGCCACGCCCATTACTCCTCGTTCCCTCTCCACCCGGCTCCAGGGGCACCTCCCAGGCCTCCCGCCCTCCCCAGCCCCACGCTAGCAACACACGGGCGCAACTTCAGGGGCGCTCCCGAAATTTGTGTATAAACTCTGTATCATTCATTCCATCCTCGGTGGATTATTCACGGTAAATGAATGCTACCTCAACGTTCGTTGGGTGTTTAGAACTGTGCCTCTGATGTTGTTACGTCTTGTGCTCCAGCTACAGACTGAAAGTAGCTCTAGTTAGAACTATTTTGTTAGTCAAAGTAACAGTTATAGCATTTGCAATGGTAGGAGAAGCAAGAATATCTATAGTAGTAGTAGCAGCAACGACAGCATCTGTTCAGTAGCAGTAGCAGCATCAGAAGCAGTAATTGCAATAGTATTAGCAGTAACTGTACCATGAGCGACAGCAGCAGGGGCAGAAGACACAGTGAAGTTAGCGTCAAGGCTCTAGTTAAAACCTGTAGAAGCAGAAGCAGTAGTAATAGCAGAGATGGCGGCAGCAGAAGAAGAAAAAAGCAGCAGCAGTATTGCTAGTATTGTTAACTATTGACAGTAGTTGGAGTAGTACTCGTCCTAGGAAAAGAATAGTATTTCTTTTTGTACTATCACCTTGCTTGAGGAAATAGAGTTTAGATAGCCATCTTTTAGCTATAGTAAGAATAGAAAGCACTAGTAACCAGCTTGTGACATGGATGGTGCCAGCGAGTTCTGTGAAGGAGAAAGAGAGTGGGAAAAAAGTATATTTTTCTACCTTCCTCCGCTTCTTGTTTTTGCTCCTTGTTTTTCCTGTCTTACTTTCCGTGTGTGTCGATACCGGGTTAGTGTGGCAGGGAGCGAGGAACGCCCCGCCATTATCACCTCTGCCTGGCAGCCAAGTCTCAAGTTTTAAATCCCACGGCCTGATGAGAATTAGTCTGGTGTCCCTCTCTTACGTCCACACACACACACACACACACACACTTATGTACATTATTTTTTTCAATGAAAGTAGACTTCCAGGGATGGCTGAATGTTAGTGTATACACACCTGGTAGCATAACAAATGGAGTGCTGTCTGGGTGGAGTTGAGTGAGCGCCTCAGCAGTTTTGATGCTGGTAACCGACCTTTGGTGCCACGGGATGTGAACGATATAGTGGGAGACGTGGCTATTGAGAGTATAATTAGAGTACACGTCAAGTTCTGCTGTGAGAGAAGATTGGTGACTGGGAATACTCTTTTAAGAAAAGGTTCGTACATAAGTATACATTTGTGAGTGGGGTTGGAGATCATGGGGCGTTGTTGGATTATGTGCTAATTAATAGGCGTGCAAAGGAGAGTTGACGGATGTGAAGGTGGTGAGAGGGCCGGCTGGTGGGATGTGTGATCATTCTCTGGAAAAGGTAAGTGTCAGTGTTGCTTGTGGTTTGAGGAAAGTGGTAATGACACGTTTGTCGAAGAAGTGGTGAAATTAGTTAGCTGAGGAGAGGCCTGTGTGCAGAGATAACCTGCAGAGACTGTGTGAAGAGTGGTATAAGGTGAGAATATACGAAAAGAGGATTGGAAGGTGTTTAGGGAGGCAGTGCAGGTGAAGTTTGTGGCATTTGCAAGGGAGGATGTGGGTGGGTGGGGACGGATGGTGAGTGTGAAGGAAATGAACAGCTCTAAAGAGAAAAGAGAAAACCTGGAGAGAGGGAGTGAAAGTTATTAAGAAGAATATTATAAAACGCAGGAGGAGGTCAGGAGAAAAGTACAAGAGCTGAAAAGGTGGGCGAATGAGAAATAGGGTAAGAGAGTATCGATGAACTTAAGTGATAATAAGAATTCTTTCGAAGAAGGAAATAAGTTGTAAGAAGAACAGATTAACAAGTGGAATTTACATTGAGGGGAGCAGATGAGGAATTGGTTGCAGGCAAAGAAGTCGGGAGAGGGATATGGGGTGAGCATTTTGAAGTAATATGATGAGTGACGGGGTGAAGAATGTCGCTTGTTTGGGATGAGGTGGCATGCGGACTGAGAGTCATGGGGAATTGTGTAGTGAAAAGAGTTCAGTTAGTTTGTATAGTGAAAAGCGTTCAGGTAGTGAAAGACTTGCGTTAGATGACGTGTAGTAAAGTGGATAGATAGTTAAGAGGAAAGATAAGACGAGACATAAGAGAAAGGAGGCTGACCCTCCTGGTAAGTTCCTAGAGGTACTTGATGATGGTGGTGGAATAGATTATGAGTGACAGAAAACTTTCTGAACAAAAAATCACTTACATTTATCAAGGTATTGTTGGAATGGTGCAAAATGCGCTGGAAACAAGTCTTACGCTGTGGTGGACAGGTATGCATTACTAAGGGATTTTAAGATTTGATTACAAGGAAATCGACTGGGCGTGTTGGGTCCCTCACATTGAAAGTGAGACGGGGTATGATTATGTGTTGAGGAAAACATGTCACAGAACGCATCAGAGCGAGAGCCAATGCCACACCATCAGTATAGATCTCATTTGCATGTATATGAATCTGAAAAATAGAAAAGATCAGATGTGGTGCACTGTTTTAGTAAGATTAACCACACAGTTTTCGAGTCTTAAGATACAGTAAACGAGAAAGCACCAACTGGAATGAATACGGTGCCAAATATCATACGAAGACAAAAGAGAGTAAACTCTTGTGTGCTCAACAACCTCTTTGGAAACATGAAATAAGATAGCAGGTTTTATAGTGTGATTGTGGTCCAGGGTTGGAGGGTTTTTTGTTAAGGAGATGAGAAGGAAAATGAGAGAAGAGGGGCAACAATGAAAAAAGCTTTTGTCTCAAATGGCCAAGGAGAGGAGAGGTGTAGAGAACACAAGCTGAGGATTGCTTGGAAGACACAAGAGAAGAGAGCAAGAATAGAAAACAAGAGAAGCAAAACAAAAAACAAGGAAAATATCCGTCGTGGAAAGGGTTTGTGTATTACCAAAGCTGTTCCCCGAAGCAAAGTGGCCGGTTGAGAATATGTGGAGCTAAGGACTCAGAAAGAAGTTTACTGAAGTGAAGAATTGAGGAAGTGGATGTAAAATTTGAAAGTGTTTTTCATTTTTGGGATTGCCCTCCACACGGAACTATTTGGATGGAATGGGAGTACAGCTGTGGGAGGTATCGAAACCTGGACTTAAGGAACGAGACCAATAAAAGACAGATGGCCCGACAATACTTCGCCTTATGTGCTCGTTCCGTTTGCTGTAACCGTTGACAGTGTGGGACAGGCCTGTAGATGTAATTTAGGACAGGTCTGTAGATTTAGTTTGGAAGAGGCCTGTAGATATTCAGAAAATACCTTGAAGAGCGATCAATTCCGAGGGAATGGAAGAAATCAAACGATGAATTGATTAGAAATGTAGAAAAACAGGCTTAAACTACAGTTCACCAACACTGACAACTGCAGGCTATGGAGTAAAAGGAAATATTTTGAAGAAAAAAAAAAGGACCACCATTTTGAAGGAAATGAATTCTGATTTGTGACGTCAAACAGCGCCAAAGTGAAACATCTTTCCATACACGTCGAAGCTTTGGAACTCTCTACCTTCTCATGTCTTTCCCAATAACTATGACCTCGCACATTTCAAAAGACAGGTCTTTCACTGTCTCAAAAATTCGTAAACACTTTCCCTTGTCTTATCTTTTTCCGTTTCTTAATTCTCTCCATATTTCAGCTATGGCCCGGCCTTGATGTGGATTTTTGTCCGTGACTAGAGCCTTCAACATAAGAAAAAGAAAATATATTGTCAATTATCTGCACTGTACTGAACATCTATAGTGAGATGATTGGATGTACGTTGTGTTTTCTGACTGTTAGGAGACATTTGACGGTTCTTCATCAAGGACTGGTTTAAAAATTTGAATTTCAAGCCGAAAGTAAACAGAGATTATCCTTCGTTCATTTAAAATCCATCTTGTTGGGGTAAACAGAGAACGTGTGTCAGAGGCGCCTTTTAACTTTAGGCAAGAATAAAAAGTGGTCTCTCACAGGAGTCGTCTCTTCTGGAGCCACGTTTTCCTGATCTGTGTGAATAAACTCTTGGAGGAGACTAAGTTATGCATGAATATGTTTGTGGATGATGCCAGGTTTATGAGAGAAGAGTACCCATGATTGACACAGCACTCAAGGAGACTGGAACAGGCTCTAAAACTAGTATGGACAATGAAATTCATCCCAGACTAATGTCAAGTGCGGAGGATGGGGAACTTTGACACCATTCTAGACTTACGACTTCCACATTGTGGGAAACGACCTTGAAGGAATCTTCCTGCAAGAGGAATCCAGGGTTGGATGAAATACTTAATTTATCACACACACAAAAAAAAAAAATCCATAATAGAAAGGGTATGAGAGAAGCTAGCCATATCATGGCCTGTGTCAAAACGACTCTGATACAAATGGATAAAATGTTCGAGAGAATATTCATGTGTTCAGCCCAGACTGGAATGTGTGCCACAAGTATAACCTGCCCACTTGAGAAAGCCTATGGAGGTGCTAAAGTCAGTCCTGGAGCAGGCTATTTTTTTTTTCCATTTTTCCCCCCTGACCCGGAAGAATCAGAGCTTCAGGAAGAGGATGTCCTCTTGAAACTTTATTCACATAAGAAGAGTTTAGAATGGAACTTTCTTTGTTCATAGTCCTCAGCGCTGTCACTTCTTCAAGCCCTGGTTGGCATTCCCCTCCTGAGCCGGACGGACTCTTCCTTACGGGCTGGGCCGGAGTTGGACCCACGAGTCTAAGTCGGGCTGTGTGGGCGAGATAAGCAACCGAAGCGAAAAGCTGAAGTAGTTTACAAAAACCATCAACTTTCAATAGTTATTTTTTTTTTCTTCAGTAAAAAATTCTGGTAACGGTTTTCCATAAGTTCATCATTCTTTCGTTTCATCATTCTTTCGTTTCATCATTCTTTCATCTGTATGTAGGTGAGTTTCCTTATGCTTTTCCTGTACCTCTTTAGATATCTTTACGGAATTAGAATCTCCCATAGATGTGTGTGCTTGCAGAATGACATTTTCTGTTCAGAAAGATTTATCTGTAACGAAAATGTACGATGGGAGTGATTCTCTAGATTTTTGCGCTTTTATTATCTCAGATTTTAGAATTCGGCGACCTGCGTTGAGGAACGTAAAGCGTCTCAACATTCTACACTTTTCAGTTCCTGAGATAATTTTTGTAAGAAGTTGCATAAAACTTGTTATGTGGCTCAAAGGCCTCAAGGTGTCTCTAGTTCACTGGAGTGTAAGTTGTGGCCACCACTCGCCCTTGTTGGTCTCCGGCTCCGCGCTCTCATTTCGCTTGGGAATGATTTGGATACTTCCGTTGGTAATTTAGGAATATAAGAATAAACAGTGTCTCGCTTAAAACCTGATTTCGAATATATGATCCAGCCAGGAGCGCGTAGTTCACAATTGACTGTATTACAAAGCAATAATAGTAGGAAGAACCTGTTACACAAGTTTTGTTATTAGATTAGGTTGGTCTTCGCCCAGCACGGGTCTTTTGCCTAACAGATGGCCCGCTCTTGGGGAGCGCGTCCTTCGAAAGGCTCCCTTGGCCCAGAAAGTTAAAACTTGACAACAAAGACAGCGTGTTGTAAATATTTCAGCCACCAGGGGCAACGCGTCTTGCATCCAGGTCGAAAAGTGTTACGAATACATAGACTTTCGGACAGGAGGAAATTGATACTACAGACTGAGTGGCCCACAGTACGTCGCGAATTCCAGGCGCGAGCTTGTGAATCCTCCATCCGATCACGCCTTTGTTGGGTCTGGGGATTATCCTGCGTGTCCCCTGATTGTCAGAATGCCCCAGGGAAGCAAACAATCTCTGAACCTTGACCCCTCGGTGTTTTATCCGCTGAAGCTCCGAATCACTATCGTGTGAATCCCCGTACCAGTATCTTACGAAGCCTAGAGACACTGCACTCGCCTGTATTCCAAGTCCGTGGGTGGAGGAGGCGCGTGCTTTACAGGGTTTCGCGCGGCTCAGAAAGAAGGGAACTTAACACAGAAGTGTTGATGCACTGTCCCAGCGTGCTGTGAAAATCTGAGCATCCCAGGAAAAAATTATTTAGCTCCTAGAGCTAAAGCAAACGAATTGCGTGCCTTAAATGGATCACTCTGGCCCACGAAATTCAATTTATTTGACGTTCGCTCTGAGTAATATTCTAAGATTTTTCTTTTCGTCTCTCTCTTTTATGGAATTTTCTACAATTTCTTGCCTCAGAAGAATGACTGAATTACTACAGTTAATCTTCACGCCATTGCTTTGTCACAGATGCATACAGGTATTGATCTATCTTGTCATTTCATCTTCAACCCTATACAGCTGTCTAACACTGAGTCTGAAAATGAAATGTTGTGTAGGACGAAAGAAAATGTACCAGGAAATCTCTGGAGACTTTCTTAAGAAAATGTATATTCTACTGATCTTACTTCGTGGCATCTTCAGGTTGTGTGTGTGTGTATATTTATATATATATATATATATATATATATATATATATATTATCCCTGGGGGGAGGGGAGAAAGAATACTTCCCACGTATTCCCTGCGTGTCGTAAAAGGCGACTAAAAGGGGAGGGAGCGGGGGGCTGGAAATCCTCTCCTCCAGTTTCTGCTTTTCCAAAAAAGGAACAGAGAAAGGGCCAAGTGAGGATTTTCCCTCTGAGGCTCAGTTCTCTGTTCTTAACGCTACCTCGCTAACGCGGGAAGAGGCGAATATGTATGAAAAAAAAAATATATGTGTGTGTGTGTGTGTGTGTGTGTGTGTGTGTGTGTGTGTGTATTAAGTTGAAGACTCTAGTCAAAGATAAAAGTCCACATCAAAGCCGGGACTTAATTAAAATATAGACACAATTGAGAAACGGAAAAGAAAGGGAAAGCAATTACAAATTTTTGAGAAAGTGACGTATCTGTCTTTTGAAATGAGCCAGTTCATAGTTATTAGGAAAGACATGGGAAGGTAGAGAGTTCCAAAGCTTCGACGTGTAGGGAAAGAAGGAGTTATCAAAACTGCACACCATTGAGTTGCTGATGGCGATGCAATAATCATGTGACGCAGCAGCTTGCCGAGTACTGCTTGGTCTAGCTAGTGGTGAGGGCACACAAGCAGCCATCTCTCGGGAGCAAAAGCCAAAGTGATACCTAGAGAAGAGGGAAATTGAGCAAAACATTGCTTCGTAGCTCAAGCGGTTTATGTTTCGATGTTAGCCTGGGATAGTTTATAAGTCGAACCGTTATCGACTCATCTATGTCAAGTGAGAGCAGTAATCCAAACAAGGACGAATTAAACCCATTTATAAACAGAGCTAGCGTTCAGAGGAGAAAAACTTACGACATCTAAACATGAAAACCAGTTTCTTGAGGCAGACTTGGCTATTCTTATAATGCTGGACTTCCAAGAAAGATTGGATGTTACAGTTATGCCAATTATGTTCATTGAGTGAAGAGGTGGAATTACAGAACCGTCAAAGGAGATACGAGAGTTGTGAGGAGTTTTCGATGGAGAGATAGGTAGAAACTGGGTCTTAGAGGTATCAAACTTAACTAGATTATGTGTATCCCGGTGAGACATCCTGTCCAGGTCTAAGTTTATTGCAGAAGCTGTGTCAAGGCGAGATGCAGATCAAGTGAGAGAAGAGGGAGCAGAATTAAAGGATGTGGATGAACGCAGTGTTGAGTCATCAGCGTATGAGTGCTTTGGATTATTTGTGGAAGAGAGAAACTCGTTGTAAAACAAGCAGAAAATGTGTAGGGGAGAGGACAGACCCTTGAGGGACACCGCTGTTGATGGAGAAAAGTGGGTAGGCTGATCTAGCAATAACCACAGAGATAGATCAGCCAGAGAGGAAGCTAGATATCAAGGAGCAAAGTGGGAGAGGAAAGCCAAAAGAGGGGAGCTTAGAGATGAGACCCTCGATGCCAAACCCTATCAAAAGCCTTAGATATGTCAAGACCAACTACATAAGAATTCCCAAAATCTTTCAGGGGTGATGACCAGACATTAGCAAGATAGGAGAGAATATCACCAGTGGATCTAGCCCTACGGAAGCCATACTGGTTTAAGGATATGGAAGTTGAGAAGGGATTCAAAGACTTTGGAAATGGTAGATTTCAAAGCAACAAGACGATAGTTAGAGGGGTCAAAACTCTCACCCTTCTTAGGGACTGGATATATCAAAGCAGGTTTCCAAGTAGAAGGAAAAGTTTTGGGTTTTTAACAGAAACGGAACAGACGAGCAAGCACAGGTGCAAGTTCAGAGGCACACTCTTTCAGTACACGAGAATGGATG